>LPNX010622924.1:0-39125 GCA_001517045.1 Pseudotsuga menziesii
GATAAATGCAAGTTGAAGTCTTTAAGTGTTCTGTATAAGAGTTTGTCTAAGTTTCCCTCAAGACAGTTAAGAGTCGCAGTGTAAGACAGTCGTGTGTGTTGAGTCCTGTAAGTTGAACACGAGTAACGTTGAGTACCCTGAGTCGCAGCGGTAAGATATCGCAGGGAGGCGATATCGCACCATCAGAGGAGCTGTGGTGCGTGGTACCGCAGGTTGAGGAGTGAGCGTGGGAGAGGGTTACGTGTTACCCAGGACGCGACGATGCGATAAGGGTTGGAGACATCGCGAGTAAGAGTAAACTACACATCGCGTCGCAGACAAAGACACCTCGCAAGCTAAGAAGAGTTGCGAGGCGCACACAGGACGCCATACAGAACCTGGTCGAGACACTTGAGTCTTTGGCCAACCCATTAGGATCACTTCGGGTGAGACTTCAGGCCGCTCCGGGTTCTGTTGCCGAAAGGGCCAGTGAGCTAGGGGTGTTGTTGGTACATGATAGTAAACCCGGGTCTGCCCACACGAACAACAAATGGTTCCGTTGCCGGTTTGAACAAACTGAGCACTGATGTTCTGGTGGCGTCCTACTAGAGACGAACTCAACGAGTGGGTTTGGTCTAAGGAGAAAGAGTTTGCCGAACATGAGAACAAGAGTCCTAGACTGAGTATAGAGGACTGGTTACAAAAACATATCGTTACAGACCTGCATGCGATATTTTTTGCGACCTTTGGAAACGAGCTTTACGACTGGTTATCAAAGTTGACTGATACGAGCATATTCAAGAAGAAAAGAAACATTGTCTGGACACCAGAGCTGATTCAGACTGTGAAGAACCTTGATAATCCCATTACGAGGACAGTAGACTTCTAGCTTGCGAGTGTGCTAGAAGGCTTCGTCACAGAGTTTGCAGTCGAACAGAGAAAAAGCTTCAATGAGGCTGAGCGGTACTTCTTCAAAGGATATCGCGGTAAGTACCTAAAATCTTTAAACTTGTCCATTAATATGTTATTACATGAAAACAGAACAATGGATCTAGTCTCAGATGAATAAGTAAACATAGTAATGTCACAAGAGTTTGAAAGTGATTTTGATGACATTGGACGTACACGTAGTGGAAAGAAATACAAAGTAGATTTCAGCTCTCCCATATTTGAAGATAGTTCAGATAATACTAGACAACAGAGTCACAGTACCACAGCAAGAACAGAAGGGGGTATCCCTTACCACCCTTATACCCCAGAGAAACAGATCGGGACTCAGAACAATCCCGTAGGAACTCCATCTAGTAGCTCCCAGACAGTACACACTACCGCTACATCACCTCCACCTACACCACCGAGTGGTAGTAACATAGCAAATCAACATCCACCACGTAGAAATAGAATGGGGGATGATATGAAGCTACCTATCTTTAAGGGTACAGGGGAAGAGGACCGAGAGCAGCATTGGTTTGTATGTGAAGCCGTGTGGACCATTAAAGCAATCAATGATGATAATAGTAAACTTGTACAGTTGGTCACCACACTGAGAGAACGCGCCTTAACATGGTATATGAAGTATACCTCAGCGGTACCCAGAACACTTGTCCAGGTCAGGACCGCCATGATTAAAGAGTTTAAGAAACCTAAGTCTGAGTCACAGTGCATTACAGAGCTTAAAGACATCAAACAGTTACCTACAGAGTCAGTGTGGGATTTTGATCAGAAATTTAAATCCCTTATAGACCAAGTCAGCTTTGAGTTTGCACCGGAGCAGCATAAGGAATGGTTTATTGCAGCACTGCTCCCTCAGATCAGACTACCATTAATGCAGTAGAAACTCCAGACGCAGGACGACGCGTTGGAGATGGCGATGAAACTAGAGGCTTCATCTCTAGCTGAAACCAGCACAGGTATGACAAACCTGCAGAACCAGTTGGCTAATCTCACGATACAGATGCATGAGCTTAAGAAAGGGAAAGAGGTTGCGCAAGACATATGGTGTGTAAAGTGTAAAGCACAAGGCCATACTAAAGATAATTGTCCAGTCTTTGTAGAATATATAGCAACCGGGGCTCCTAACCCCTTACCACAGACCCACGGGCCGTGGTGTGAAATATGCAAAACAAGAGGACACCTACTGCATCAGTGCCCTCTACTTTAGAAGTATGTGCAGACACCTAACAACTTATACTGCATCTTCTGCAAGTCCGTAGGCCATGATGAACACGACTGCCGAGCCTATGATCTCATGGTCGGGAGCAAGCAAGACTTGTACAGAGTCCAATCAGAAACACAGGGTCCAGCAGTAGGACCACAGTATGATCAGGCTCATGTTGGCCGTGGTGGAGGACGAGGAGGACGAGGAGGATTCAGAGGCTTTGGCCGGGGACAAGGCTTTGGCCGAGGTCGTGGACCAGTCACTTGTTACAACTGTGGAGTTGTAGGACATTATGCTAGGGACTGTCAGAGCCCTACCACCACATGTAACTATTGCAAATCTTACGATCACGCTATAGAAGATTGTCCTACCTTGATAGCTAATATCAGAGAACCTAATCCAGTAGTACACCAGAACATCCAGCTTATTGTTGCTGAACAGGAAGAACCAAAACCAAGAGTCAACATTGTGAGTCGCAGCGGTGCTTCCACTAATGGGACATTGCAGGATACTGAAAATACCATAGGTCAGGAGTGGGTGCGCAAAGCTCCTAATAAAGCAACACCACTTGACCTGCAGAAGAATAAACATACATTTCAGGAAGCTAAGACTTTCTTTGATGACCCTATGCAATCAGGATCGCAGGTACCGCCGTCTAGGGGCGTACCGCAGCAAGCACCTTGTGGCGTTAGCCCTGTACAGATATCACAGGCTACCACATCGGGCACATGCGACGAGGACGAGTTGGCAGGAAGTGTACAATCATTCCTGTGGAGTTGTTTAAAACTCGTGAGAAATGAGCAAGCTATTGAAGAACTTCAGCGCATCATAGATCAGTGTCAACCATGTTCTTCCGTGAGCAGTGCACAGCGTGCTGTTCATAATATTATGGGACATACAAGAACAGGAAGAGAGATGCGACTCACAGCACATGTTGGAGAATTTGAAATGGACGAGGTGATCCTAGATCTAGGATCAGAGGTAAATGTTCTGACTAAGCAGATATGGGAGCAGATGGGTAGCCCTAAGTTAGTCAGACCGCCTATCCATCTTATATTAGCTAATCAACAGCGAGTATCACCCTCGGGACGATTATCGCAGGTGACAGTTGACATTGACGGAGTTCGCAGCTCTGCGGACTTTGAAGTTATAGAAATCATTGGCGATAGTAGACCATATCCAGCACTACTAGGCATTGATTGGGCGATCGGTAACATGGCCATTATCGACTTAAAGAGAAGACAAATGACCTTTGAAGACGCGCAGATCCGGGTCATCGCACCGTTAGATCCTCTTCAGGGTCCTAGATACATTGAACCTATCCGAGCAGAGGAAGAGGCACGTAACATGGACAGTCTCTATCAGATGACTGCGAACTAGAGCGACTACATCAATCCAACCGCAGAAGGGAACATTAGTTGGCGATGCGACAGCTCATGCGCATCGGATTCTGATGTCGGTCTAGAGAACTGGTAGAACAGACTTTACGAAGTATCAGCGCGCAGATGTGCGTATATGACTAAGTCACTGCGATGGATTGGCGCAGAGATCAACGAGATTCCATCATTTCATGGTCTAACAGATATCCAGGACTTTCTCACGCAGATGGAACAACAAATTCCTCACGAGCAGAGGATCGCAGCTATGGACCTTGCAGTACGAGCCACACCTGCAAGATGGTGGTATGCACATAAAGAGAATATCGCATCATGGGATGATCTTAAGAGATTGATGGCGATCAGATTCTCTACCGACAGAGAGTATGTCCAGCAGAGATACACAGGAGAAAGTGACCCCAGGTCACATATTCAGACATGTGAACAGGATTGGTCGGACATTCCCGAGGATGAATGGGTTCACCAATTCATTCACACTTTGGACACAGTTCCACGGAACTAGTACACAGAGACTGAATTGCGCAAGGAAACAACTACATGGCCACTTATGATAGACAACTTTCTACTCACCTTCGCTTTTGAATCTGAGTATCCAAGTGTTGATCATGCCCTAGATGTAATAAATATTAAGATATTTGAGGATTGTACCCTATCAGTACATACTCAACCCGAGTGGGCCATCTAGTTAGAAGAGGCGCTAGAGTGTTATAACTTTGCATCAGAACTAGAGGATGAGGATGACGATCCTCGCAACATCAACATTCCGGAGTCATAAGGGACTCGCGATGTTGATGGACCGAATCTACAGACTCCAGCAATCACAGAGCCGATCAAGATTAAAAAGATCAATATTGGCACAGACGCAGAACCAAACTTTGCCTCTATTGGAGACTATTGGATTGATGAAACAATTGGACAGATTGCAGACTTGCTACATGACTATCAGGACCTATTTCCCACCAAGTTCACAGAGATGAAGGGAATAGTTGGATACCTGGGAGTAATGAGGATACCATTGATAGAGGATGCTAGGCCAGTTAAGCAGCGTCCATATAGATTAAATCCACACTACAAAGAAAAAGTTAAGGATGAGATCGATAAGATGCTAGTAGCAGGCATCATTGAGCCCGTAGAAGAAAGCGAATGGGTTAGTCCCATGGTCGTGCAAGAAAAGAAAACTAAAGGAGACATCATGATCTGTGTCGACTTGCGAAAACTCAACGATGCATCGCTTCATGATCCATTTTCGACACCTTTCACTGATGAAGTACTAGACAATGTGGGAGGACAGGAGGTCTACTCCTTCACTGATGGCTTTTCAGGCTATCACCAGATCAGAATCCACCCAAAAGATCGACATAAGACCACTTTTGCAACAGAATGGGGCTCATTCCAGTATACGGTAATGCCCTTTGGTCTTAAGAATGCACCAACTATCTTTTCTAGAGTAGTAGTTGTGGTATTTAAAGAATACATCCATAAATTCCTAGAAGTTTATTTTGATGATTGGACTGTATTTGGATTAATTGACAAGCAAATAGGAGACTTAAGACTGATGTTAGAGAAATGTAGGCAGTACCATATTTCTCTAAACTTGAAAAAATGTATATTCTGTGCGCCATTCGGTATTTTGTTGAGTCACATTGTCTGCAGGCAAGGCTTGATGGTAGATCCCGCAAAGATTGCCATCATTGTAAATTTTCTAGCACCCAACTCAGTCAAACAATTGAGGACAGTACTTGGTCATACCGGGTACTACAGAAAATTCATCAAGGGATACGCAAAGATTACAGCACCGATGGAAAAACTGTTAAAGAAAGATGTAAAATTCCTATGGAATGAGGAATGCCAGCAGAGTCTAAACACACTTAAAGAGAAGATGGTTACAACACCCATCTTGGTATTTCTAGACTGGACTAAGCCATTTCATGTACATGTGGATGCATCTGGCATCGCACTAGGGGTTGTTTTAACGCAACCAGGAGAAGGAGGTATCGATCATCCTATCGCATACTCCAGCAGAAAGCTATCGACAGTAGAAAAGAACTACACCACGATAGAAAGAGAAGGCTTAGCTATGGTGTATGTGCTACAAAAGTTCAGGCACTACCTATTGGGTGCCTCGTTCAAGATGTTTACTGACCATTCCGCATTGAAGTATCTGGTCAATAAGCCAGTGTTAGGGGGAAGAATCTGCAGATGGTTACTCCTCTTTCAGGAGTATGATTTTGAAATCATTGTCAAACCAGGAATATTGAACGTCGGACCTGATCATCTGTCGCGAATAGACTTAGGAGAAGAGCCAAGTAATCTAGAGGACAATTTGCCAGATGCGCAATTGTTTTCTATTTAGATCGTAGATGAGTGCTACGCTGATATCATTCACTTTCTGCTTACAGGAAGAGCACCTGATGAGTTTACCAAGCATCAAAAGAGGCAGTTGGTTGTTAAAGCAGCAGACTTCACCCTGATCGCAGGACGATTATACAAGTTAGGTCCAGATGAAGTCCTGCGCAGATGTGTGATGCCGTATGAAAAAGAGGCTATTATCAGAGAAGCACATTCAGGTACCGCAGGAGGTCATTTCGCAGGAAAACCGACTGCGCAGAAAATCCTGACCGCAGGATTATGGTGGCCTACGTTACACAAAGACATTAAGGAGTTTTGCAGATGCTGCGATATCTGCCAGAGGGTAGGAAAACCTTCACGACGAGATGAAATGCCGCTGTGACCGCAGGTCACGTTGCGTGCATTTGACAAATGGGCTATAGACTTTGTGGGTCCTATCAACCCACCAGGAAAACAAACTGGTGCGAGATATATCATCACCGGAACAGAGTACCTCACCAGGTGGGTAGAGGCCAAAGCAGTAAGAAACTGTGATGCTGCTACAGCCGCACAGTTCATTTTTGAAAACATCATCACTAGATTTGGATGCCCAGTAATTTTGATGAGCGATTAAGGCACACACTTCTTGAATCGCACCATTGAGGCCTTGACGGAAGAATTCCAGACACAGCACCATAAGAGCACTCCCTACCACCCATAAGCTAATGGTACGGTGGAGGCCTTTAACAAGATTTTAGAAAATGCTCTTACTAAGATCTGCAACAACCAAAGGAATGATTGGGACCTCAGAGTTAACGCTATATTATGGGCGTATAGGACTACATTCAAGAAACTTACAGGGCACACACCTTTCAGCTTGGTGTATGGACAGGAGGCTGTTATGCCTATGGAGTATATTCTTCCCAGTTTAAGAATTGCTCAGATCACTGGAATGGCTGATACAGACACGGTGCAGGAAAGGCTAGCACAGCTGCTTGCCTTAGAGGAAGACAGATTCATCGCCGGATTCCATCAGAAAGTGCAGAAGGCACGAGAAAAAGATTGGCATGGCAGACACATTAAGAGTAAGACTCTTCAGATCGGAGACCTAGTACTCCACTATGACAATAAATTTGTTAAGTTTCCAGGGAAGTTCAAGACGCATTGGTTGGGGCCGTATCAGATACAGCAAGTCACAGAGGGAGGAGCCGTTCAGCTCAGCAAACTGAATGCGGAGCTTCTTCCCATGATGATCAATGGCAGTAGGCTTAAGCTCTATAGTGACAGCCACTCCACCTCTCAGCCCTAACTTAGAGTCACGAGCGGTGCAGATGTCCAGTGTAGTTGAAAGGAGGCATCGCACCGGGAATTAGTCTACACCGGTAGGTATTCTAAGTATTAGGAATCGCATAAGGACGGTTCATTTTGAAAAAAAAAAAATGCTTAAGTTTGTTATGAGCAAGTGATGCGGTGTGGCATCGCAGCAGCGCGATGTTTCTCCGTGCCACGTACCTAGTTTGCAACGAGACAGAGGGTTAGTCAAGTCACCTTCTGACAGGTAGTTAATGAAGAAATGACCGGTATACCTTACCGTAGATTTGGCAACAACATAATAAATTTTTCTAGATTTGGCAAATCTTCGATGAGACCGGCCCCTGCATACACACGCTTCGAGGGAAATTGATCGGATTTCAGCATTTATTGAGGATCGAAATGACGGGTGTGGTATCGTCCAGACATTAATACGACCGACGGGTTCATCCTAGATGACCGTTACATCTGGGATTATCGCCTTCAGCATAAAAGCAGAAATTATTCATTCAGGAGGGTTACATTTGCAAAGATCCGAGAGCTATAGAGTGCATTGTTAAGTTTTCCCTGTGCAGAGCTAATTCCGTTACAGAGTGCTGTGATTTCCATAGATTGCAGCCATTGCCAATCCTAAGTATTACACCGAGTGGGTTCTTTCCGAGGAGGAACCCTTAGAAGACATTTTGGAAAGGTTCGAGCGTGGAGGCCTTATAGCTGCTATGACGACGCCGCCCAGGGTTGTGAAATTAGGAACATCATAGGTCAGACAGCTGCCAAGGATGAGGAGTCAAGCGCAGGATGTAGAAGATGTCATCAAAGTCTCTGCTGAGGAGAAGAGGAAAGACGAGCCGATCACTGAAGATAAGAAAGCAGAGCAGCGGAATGATGAGAAGATATCTCCCGCCAGGAAGAAAGTAAAAATGAGAAAAAGAAAGTCACAAGAGAAGGAAGATGACCTATCTCATCAGCTAAGAGAAGAACAAGAGACTCCTGAGGCAAAGAAACGAAAATCTGGAGATCAAAGGCAGCGTGAATACCTGGAGCAAGTTGCTGAGAAGAAAAGTGAAAGGGACAACAAACCGAACAAGCAGAACTCCAGCGTGCAGACAAAGGCTTGTTCTCGGAATGGAATTCCTGGTTTGTATACCTTTCGAATAAGTAGGCTCCAGACTGAATGAAATGTTGAGAAGGCTGGAAGATACAGATTTTCCTTGTGATAAAAGTTCTAACCCAGATAAAGAGGAAAGGATATCTGTGGAAGACTTCTCAAGACCTGAAGATCCTTAAAAGGTCTCGCAAGCGACGAGTGCGAGAGCATGACAATGAGGGAAGAAAAGATAAGAGAACCCCACGAACTAAGTTAGCAGAAGAATCCAGTATTAGTCAAGCTATGCTTGACTCGGCACAAGAGCGTGTCGCAGCTATGCAGAATGAAGTTGCAGGACTTCGGGACAAGCTTCACCGCACTTCGCAGGAAGCCAAGGAGAAGCTATAGCAGGAGAAGCCCGCTGGTAGTGGCTCAGGGATGAGCCACAAGTAAGTGTTAGGGGACTGTTGGAGCAGAGTCCCGTAGCTACAGGAAAAGCTGCCATTTTGGCGGATAGATAGTTTGGCGAAGACGAAGAGATAAGGTAAAGCTACGACGCCGTAGCATGTTTGGAGCTGCAGAGTAGAGTCGAAAACTGTGACTGTTGGGACAGAGAAGTCAAGAAAGACGACAGTACCTAAGCGGCAGAGAAGAGAGAGCTCAACCACTGCATTGAAGGCAGTGGCGAAGACAGGAGGGCTCAACTACCCTCATAAAGGAAAAGGAGCGACGAGGCCGAGGTATTGAAGACGAAGGACATAAGAAGGGAAGTGGTGCATAGTACCCATGGTCAGCACGGAGAAGCATGGAAGACTGCAGAGAGTAGTGGTGTGACGGAAAGAGGCTACCCCAAGTACATATATGCCGACTGTCACTAGTTAGGGTTTTGGGTTACTGTTGGGACAGGCCCACAGTGTTGTAATGGTGAGACCTTCGGGTCGCCTATAAAGGGATATATTTTGTATTGAAAAATGTTAGCTAGATTAGCCATTGAGTCTGTCAGCTCACAGTTACCTTGTATTGTAATAGAGTGGAGCTCTGGTTCTGTTATCAGCAGTAGTTATCTTACTGTAACCAGTAGCTAGCTCCTTGAAAGTGTATGTAACAATCTGCAGGGATTGAGAGAGAGAGAGAGAGAGAGAGAGAGAGAGAGAGAGAGAGAGAGAATATTGTAAGAAGGCAATATAGAGAAGAGATCTAGGAGAGAAGGGCTCCAGGCAGTGAGTGCGGAGTTACCCAGAAGATCTCTAGCTGCATATGCGATGCAGCAGAACTATGTACCTCTCTCAAGTTATAATATAGAAACACAGTTCTATGGATGTAGCTTCTACCCTGGAAGTGAACCACGTAAAATTAGAGTGTTATGTGATTGATTCATGTGATTGTATTTACTTGTTATATCTGTCATTCATTACATGAACTTTGCTTACAGTAAATGAATGTATGTGTTATTCAGTTCGCAGTATATTAAAAGGGTAAATGCAAGTTGAAGTCTTTAAGTGTTTTGTATAAGAGTTTGTCTAAGTTTCCCTCAAGACAGTTAAGAGTCACAGTGTAAGACAGTTGTGTGTGTTGAGTCCTGTAAGTTGAACACGAGTAACGCTGAGTAGGCTGAGTCGGAGCAGTAGGATATCGCAGGGAGGCGATATCGCACCATCAGAGGAGCTGTGGTGCGTGGTACCACAGGTTGAGGAGTGAGCGTGGGAGAGGGTTGCGTGTTACCCAGGACACGACGATGCGATAAGGGTTGGAGACATCGCGAGTAAGAGGAAACTGCGCATCGCGTCGCAGACAGAGACACCTCGCAGGCTAAGAAGAGATGCGAGGCACACACAGGATGCCATACAGAACCTGGTTGAGACACTTGAGTCTTTGGCCAACCCATTAGGATCACTTTGGGTGAGACTTCAGGCCGCTCCGCGGTCTGTTGCCGAAAGGGCTAGTGAGCTAGGGGTGTTGTTGGTACATGATAGTAAACCCGGGTCTGCCCACACGACCAACAATGTGGCATTATGTTTATGAGTACAATAATTCAGGGACCACCATTATATATTGAAACCAAAAGTGCTTTTGTTGAAAAGGAAAAAAAGTAGGAGAAGAAGGCAATTTTTTGGGGAAACTATGACTAGGGATGAAAAGGGAACCTCATATGATGGTGAGGAGATAATAAAAAGCATGGACCTATCCTTGAAGACATGAACAATAATATTATGAAAGGATTTGATTTTTTTGTTATCTAGGGTTGGGAAAAATATATTGATTTTAAGAAAATCAAGGGGAAAAATGCATTAGCTTGCTTAAAGGAGCAAAAGGAGGAGACCCATGAACCACCTAGTTTTGAAATAGATGAAGTAGAAGAAGTAGTACATGAAGAGGATAGAAATTCACTCCTAATTGACTCTGAAAAATATGAAGAGACATCACATGAGTATGCAGAAGTTTCTATTGAAAATACTGAAGATAATTTCGAGACACATTCTACCTTGGAAATGAAACAAAGAGAATATAATGATGGATGCTTGAACTATGAAGGAGTACCTACTGATGGGTGCTCACACCTCTATGTTGGTGACATAGAGATAAGTTTTGAAAGTGTTGTTTCAAGCCAAACTTCCATTAAACACGAAAATGGATACCTTGTAGTAGTTGAAGAAGAAACAAGATCAACTTCCCCATCACCACTTGAGCTTCATGAAGTTGGTCCAAGTAAGAAGGAAGAAGATGAGGAGTTTTATTTGCAAGAGCCTCATTTTATTGAAGGGTCCTTAAAAATGAATGAAAAGAGGATCTAAGAGTACCTTATCATACTCCATGACACTCAAGCATTGGTATCAAATTCCTGTTGGAGAGCTACTTCCTTGGAGGAGCCATCCTTCCTTGAAGACATGGAGAAGATTCAAAGAGAAATGTGTAACATAAAAGGTAATTTCATGTCTTTGATTTTTGATAGAAAAAATGTCATTGAGATTAGTGAATGGTTACATGAATCATACTTAAATAATAATGAAGTTATTCATAAGCTCACAATTCAAAATGGGCAACTTCTTGAAAAGTTGCAAGACACTTGTTTTTCCTCCTATGTTTCAGATTGTCAAATGGTAGATTGTTTGGAGGATTCTCATGACATGGTGGATCATAAGAAATGTGGAAATTTGAATGTTATTGATGTGTTTGAATATGAACTTAAAGAGATCCAAACACTTGATGTGGTGGAAGAGGAACTTGAATTGTCTCTTGATGAAGTTTATGTAATTTTTAAAGAAGAGCATGATTCCTCTACATTGGAACCAATCTATGACAAAGGTTTCACACTTTTGAAGGAGCTGCATGATACTACCCATATGGATCCTTCCCATGATTGAACTTTTTCACTTTTTGATCATTTGGGTGTTCGTTCTCCTACATCCTACAATTCCATGTTTTGCAGCATTAGTCTCAATGAAGTATGGGTGAAAGGGTTCTTTTTGATGGTGCCACATGAGGAGTATGGAACTCCTACGTTTACTTTTTATGATGGCATGGTTGGAGCAAATTCTTATTCACATTTGAAGCAGCATCCTTTGTTACTTTATGATGATCCACATCTACATCGATGAACCTATGATTTGAATTTTAGTTACTTGAAGACTCATGGTTTCTCTTGCTCAACACTTGGTTCATTTGATGTTGCAGGAAATTCATCCAACACTGGGGTGAATAGATTTATGATGGGAGAACATTTTTGTTTCCAACCACATGCTTTTTTATATCTTTATGATTCTCTCATTCATGGATGTATGGGTGAGACTTCTATGAGTCATTTGAAGTCTCCTTGTTTTTTTTGCTCATTATTTGGTTTAGATTTTGGTGGAGGTTCTTCATTCACTCCTTGGATGAAAGAACACATGGCTGACTATATTGATGCACATTATACATATTTGGAGTAGAATTATAGGACATGGGATACTCACCTATGTCATTTGATTAGATTTGATTGGTCACTTGAAGCTTGTATGCACTTGGCAAATGGTGGTCTACTTACTTGGAGGTATAATCACTTTCATGATTTTTTGATGAGGCACCTCCTTGATGTACATTTTAATTATGTTGTTATGTACTTTGATGATATATATTATGTGCTCATGATGTTTGGAATAATGCATACATGAAAATGGGATCCTGGAATTCTCTTTCCTAATGGTATGGGTTGGAGAGCAGTCTTAATTTTTGGAGTGCAATACAAGCAATGGGACCCTCGGATAGTTTTTAGTCCCATTGATTTCAATTTTTTTGGGAAACAAGCAGTATGGTGGATGGATTCCCAACTTAATAAAGTGATTTTAATCAGAGTAGTGCACCAACAAGCATGGTGGTTCCTCTCGAAAGTCTTCATGGAATCTCAAAGATTCAAAGTTGGGAAACTCAGTGGCAACTTCAAAGAATCATACAGAAAGTAGGTTCTTTAACACCCATATTTGAAATTGCTTGAGGACATGTCACATGCCCCAATTTCGCAAAAAAATATTATTTTATTTGATTTTATTCAGAGACAATATGTTAAATTTTATGCTAAGTTGCAAGTGATGACTCAACAGAGTCAAGGATATTAAATGTAATTCTAAATATTTTAATTATAAATAAATGCAAGTGGAGACAACAGCTTAGGAGAGCTGTTAAAAGAGTGTTTACTGGTCAAATTGGTGGAGGAGACTGGGTGGAGAGCAAACAGACAAGTGGCAGCATGCTCAAACCTCTTCCAACTGTTGCAGGTGGCAACCTCCCTACATTTGGGGTCATGATCCCCCAAGAAAGTGGGATAAGAGCAGGTGGCTCAATTAATGAAAACTGACCCAAAAGACATAGGCAATCTTTATAAAAATGCCCATTGAAGAGAGCTGAGGCTGCTCATTCTAGAGAAGTGAACATTCAGGTGAATGTACTTCAGAGAAGTTCAATGGCAAGGGAATTTGTGGAAATATTTTGAGGGGTTAACTGCTAAGTGATCTAGTGCAACTTTTCAGCTGAAGGATCTTATTGCTGAGTGCAGAGTCATTACTGAGTCATTGGACTAGTTTATTGTTTGCTTGCTCCACGAGTTCTCAGCCAAGGAGACCAGGAACAGGCTCGAGGGTCCTGATGAAGCGTTGTTTGGGCGCTCTCCAGGAGTTGGTAGGGAGGAACAGCCTCCTAACGTTGTTGTTGTCCAGCTTAATCAGGTTCTAAAATCTTTTTGTTTTACTGTGTTAAATGGTTAAAAGTGAATCTGATTGTTATCTAAATGTTAAATATTTAGTTGCAAAAATATTAGAGTTAGTAATCTTTTTAGATATTTGAAGGAATGAATTTGAATAGATGAAAAATAATTCTAACCTGTGTTTTTCCACATCTGGAAGGACCAAACCGTACTCCAGCAGAGGCAAAGTGTTTAAAAGTAGATGAAGGAAATGACAAGAGACTGAAATGGTTAGATGTGTCATGCATTTTACAATAGCAATGATTTATATCAGTATATAGATTATCATCAAAAAGAAGAAATAACCTGGTTATCTATGTTTTTGTTCTACAAACTGAAGTATGTAAATATATTAAAAATAGCAGTAGCTTAGTATAGGTAGAAGGATTATTATTAGGTTAAGAAAACACCATAGTAGATAAATGAAGTATATATTATATTCAAGTTCATGAGATTAAACTGTGTTAAGTTATCAATATTTACCTTTGTGTTTTTTTTATTTAATAACCAATTGGAATGGAGTAGAAAAAATACAGTAAACTACTTTAGTACACTCAGATAAAAAGAGAAATAACTAAAAATACTTATTTTATTTATTTATACTGTTAACCAAACCAAGACAACAGTTACTATAAATAAGAAGGGTTTCATGAAAAGTATTATTCATTTATCAAGAACAAACTAGTTACTAAATTGATGTTTACGAATAAATCTAATACAATCCTTGCTAACATTTCTGTAAAACAATAAGAATAGGATTATAACTAACTTTAACATTACATATCTATGTAAGAACTGTTCTGCAAATGTTAACAGGTTTATACCTGGAAGAGTAACAACAGGGTCAGAACCCTTATAAATTTCTTTATTTTAATAACAGAAAGACAGTAAGCTATAATTCTATTATTTGGAGCATTATTAATAAACAAATTGAACTATTGTATACTGGTTACAGTCTTTATAGAAAAAATATATATACAGATAATAATTTAATTTAAAAACAATATTTGTTTTACAAGTAAAGAACCTACTCAAATAAATTGAAAGAATTATTCAAAGACAATGGTTACATTTAGGAAACCCTAGCTAGAAATTTCTGAGCCTGCAGGTAAAATAATTTTATAAAATGACTGAGTAATAGTCTTCAAGCCATTAACAATATTTTATGCAAAGTAAATAATACATAGTAAAATTTTTATTACACAGGCGAATAGGGTAAAAACCCTAGTTTACAAAGCCACCATAATAGCTTTAAGATAAACTGAGTCCGAGCTCAAAGGAAAACCCTTATGCTTTTAAAAGAAACTGTGTATTGCTTGACAGGTCGAAAAGGTTTAAACTTAAACAGATTACAAAAACCAGCTTAAAGTTGGTGCACCCATATTGTAACATGGGGTTTTAAATAACGAAAAACAACAGACCAAGTATGAAACATTTGTAAAAACACGAGAAACAAGCATTTACAAATCACGGCTTTGAGCCGGAGTTACCCTACTGTAAGCGAGGGTTTAAACAAAAACCAAAACTAGTAAAATGAAGAAAAACAACCCAAGACTGGGTAAAAACCATGCCGTAAGTTCTTCCAAGTGTAAACTTCCCCCTAAGGTCTGCACAAGTGGGGAGAGCCATTTGGAACCAGGGCTTACCCGTAGACTGTACGCCAGCCGTTTTGTGTAGTGGTTCCTTCCAAAGGTTCTGCGAACTGTCACCTGCAAGATGAAAACCTATATATAATTAAAAATTGGTGTGAAGAACTGAAATCGTTAATTCTTCATAGCTTTTAACTTCTTAAAAACGATGGTTACCTATAATGTTGGAATCCAAGGTTGAGAAGAAGGCAGACAGATACCACAAGCACAATATCCCTCACATTTACCTGAGAAGGAGGCAATTGAGTTCGGTTTATCAACCACCTTGACAACTGGAGTAGGAGCAAGTAGTGACAGTGGCCAAAACACGATTTCAACACTGAACTACCAACTATACAACACTATCCTCACACACATCAAGGTTGGGTTGCAGAAAACTATTCATTCACGAGCTATGGCTTATAACTCTCACTCTAAACAACAACTCTTCAAAGAAAATGCACAGACAGTGGAGCTGGAGGCAAGCAACTGCGAGCCCTCATGGCAGCAATGAACGCAATGAAGCAGAGACCGAAACCCTCGCTGAAGCAATAAAGTTTAGGGTTGCAAGGTAAGGATTATAAGTCACGTATTGCATGGTGAGGAGAGTTCCACGTGTACTCAAATATTTTCATTTCACGGCGGGTTATTCATATAGTCTCCAGTGCAAATCATTTGAACCCAATTATTTGTTAAATCAATTAATTTATGCATGTAGTAATAATGTATTATCACATAAAGTCCAAATCATATCATTTCCAAACAAAGTCAAGACTCGACGATGAACAAGTGTTATACCAATGTTTAAACATAATGTTTAACCTTATAAATAGCTTTGGTAAAGAACCGAATTGCATATGGATTCGATGCACTTGTTTCTCAAAGGTTTTATTTATGAATTCAATGCCTAGTATTTTAAGGATTTTATAACCTTTATTAAATAAACTTGTAAGAAAAAGATTAAGAGGTTAGTATAAACTTGAACAGGTTTGAAAATGCTTTAAGTAACTTGGTTTAATAATCATGAACTATGAATGGTTAAGTTATAAGAATTAGAATTAAACTAATAAGGTGTATAAAGATATAATAACACTGATACACAAGAATAGTTCCTACACTCAAAAAGGGATATACAGTACTAGATGTAGGATATAAATCTATAAGTACATGATCATGAAACTCCATAATATTTACCAAGTTCTAAGACGAATCGAATCAAGATGAAGTTAAAATTTAGAGTTAGAATAGTAAACTCTTTTAGGATTTTATTGCATCTTATTCACATATAAGAAAATAGTAGGGTAATGTGAAATTGTTACATTATGTTGTTCATGAAGAAAATGGGATTTCCAACCACGATCTTGACAATTTTTATGTAGAGGATATCTCATAAACTACAAGTGATGTTAAGCTGATAATTTAACCATGTTGAGTCCTAATTGAAATAGAGTTGAAAAGAATACAATAGACTTATGTTCCGAAAGACTGAGGTCTATTTGTATAATGATAAGCAACACTTTAATTATTATGATGATAATAGCAATAGACTCTTATGTCTAAGGAAGAGTTATGAAATATTATCATGAGCTCTTTTAAGAACTGGAAATCAGTTAGAGTAAAGTTAGAAGGAAATTTTTATCTATCTTAAAGATCTTACTGTTAAGAGACAAACAGTAGGGCGACATTAATAACCTCTACGATACAAAGATTAAGTAAAATAATATTGTGGATCAAGTAAAAGAAACATTACTTTACCTTACAAAATCTTGAGTCTTCTAAGCAGAACTTTTACTTTAGCAGTATATTCTACGCTAAGAGAAATATATCTGATTTATCACCTTAATAAACTTTTACTGGGTCAAAGATTACCTGTCAAGCCTGTAAAGATCCAGAAATCTAGATACGTTAGCAATCGCTAAGTAAGCCCCAGCTAGAAAATGACTCCTCACCTACTAGACATTCAAACTATCAGTAGAGCTAAATAATCAAATGCAGATTACTTACATCACACATCAAAATTAAAACAACATTAATCTATATGTGTTAAAGTTAAATGGTTACTTTTATTTGTCTGTTTCATATCTTATAATAGCTGCTAGCAGTTATCTAACTGCAACTGCAAACATTTTATGTTATCTCAAAATTTTAAATTTTTGTGAAAATTTGGGGTTTTGACATGTGGTATCAGAGCACAAGATTCAAACACTAGGCCTTGATGAAGCCCAACTAGCTTTTATGAAACCGTAAATTGAAGTATTATGCTAATGTATTTTCTTTTAAATGTTATTCAACAGAGAAATTGTTTTCTGAAGTTTAACAAATAGGTATGGAAAGGCTGGAAGAATATGCAGAGGAGGAATCTCCAGTTACTGAACCAGGAAAATTACCAAGAGATCCTATACCAGAGGATTTAACTAGCAATTCCTCAGAACTGTTACAAACTGTAAAAGACCTAAAATATGAAATGGAGTTTGTAAAATGAGAGATCGAAAGGATTCCGAGGGCTCAGGAGGAGCTGAATCAAATCCTAACAGAAAGATTTCAAACTAAGGGTAGGGGTAGAAGAGCTGAATCAGAAGATACAAGTAATCAATGTAAATCTAAAAAGATGAAACATACTAAAGATGAAAGCAGTTCATCTTCTAAGGTGTTTGGTGAACAACGGAATTTCCATTCTACTAGTGATAGTTGTGATGATAATCATTACACTAAAAAGAGGAAATACAAACCTTATGAGGAAATTTGTGGGGAATTCAAAAAGATAAAACCACCAACATTCAATAGAGAGACTGAGAAGGGGAAGGAAGCGGAATCCTGGTTATCTGGGATGAAAAAGTACTTCCAAATATATAACTATTCTAACCAGTTAAAGGCTAGAATGGCTATCTACAACCTCTCAAGAAAGGTTGACATTTGGTGGCAGGACTTGAAGAAAGTTAAAGGAATTAAAGAGAAGAATGTAAATTGGAGTACCTTCAAGAGGTACTTTAAAAAGAAATTTCTGTCTGAGCAATATTATGAAGAGAGAGCAAAATTTTTTTATAAGCTTAAATTAGGATCAATGACAATGAAAGATATAAACAGTAAGTTTTTGAGTCTACTTAGGTATGTGCCATACCTTGTAGATGAGAAACCAAAGGTACAACGATTCCTCAGCTGTCTACCTTATCATATTAAGGACAAGATTGAATATGACAATCCAAAGACTTTGGAAGAAGCTATGAGGAAAGCTAACTTCTATTTTGAACAGAATTGGAAAAAGAAAAGCTTGTCCAACTGGAAAGCCAAGAAAAATAATAACCAGTATGAACAAAAGAAGAAGGATTTTGTGCCCAACAGAAATTCTAAGAACAATAAGGCCAGAAATTATCCTAATAATAATAACTTCCAAGGGAATAAGAATAATTCTCCAAACAATCAGAATAATTCCAAGGGTAAAGAATTTACTAATAACAATGGTAATTATACCAAGAACTTTGAGCGCAAAGAACCTATAAAGTGCTGGGAGTGTAATGGCCCACACTATGCTTTAGTCTGTCCTGATCGGAAGAAGACTGTTAGCAATATTCATACCATACAGGAGGAGATGACTGTTGGGGAATTAGCGAGGACTATGCCCAAAATCAACGCAGCCTTGGAGAATCGACAATCAAAATATAATATCAGACTTCCATGGTGTAAATAGAAGGTATGATAAATCAAACCCCTCTAACTATTTTAATTGATCCATGAGCTAGTCTCAGTTATATTGCACCTAAAATGGTAGAAAAATGTAAGTTACCTGTTGAAAAATTTGAAAATTCTTGGTTGTTTCAGTTAGCCATTGGTGCTAAAAGAAAGGTAACTTGTTTTGTAAAAGAATGTGCAGTAGTTATGGATCATTTTGAAACTGTTGTAAAGCTTAATGTATTGCCTCTTGGTTCTTATGATTTACTGATTGGTATGGACTAGTTAGAACAACATAGGGTAATTTTAAATTGTTATGATAAAACCTTCACATGTTTAAATAGTGATGGAAAACAAGTAAGTGTAGAAGGAATCCCTAGAAAAACCACCATAAGGCAGATTTCTGCTCTACAGCTTAAGAGAGTTGTTAGGAAGGGATGTAAAGCTTATGTAGTAACAATAACTGATGAGGAGAATCTAAATAAGATAGATAAATTAAAATTGGAAGACATACCAGTCTTAAGAGAATATGTTGATGTATTCCCTGAAGAAATTTCAGGACTACCTCCGAAAAGGGAATTGGATTTCACCATTGAGCTGGTACCTGGTGCAATACCTAGCTCAAAGGCCCCTTATCGAATGAACATACTTCAACTTAATGAATTAAAATCCCAATTAAAAGAACTAACTGATAAAAAGTATATTTGACCTAGTGTGTCTCCTTGGGGGGCACCTGTCATCTTTGTTAAGAAAAAGGACGGAACCATGCGACTTTCCATAGATTACTGTCAGTTGAATAAGATGACCATTAAAAATCGATATCTGTTGCCCGGCATAGATGATCTATTTGATCAACTACGTGGAGTCACGATGTTTTTGAAAATAGATTTAAGGTCTGGATATCATCAAGTTAGGATTAAAGATGAAGACATCTTTAAGACAACTTTTGAACTCGATATGGTCATTACGAGTTTGTCGTCATGCCATTCTGGCTTACTAATGCTCCAACTTTTTTCATGTGTTTAATGGACAACACTATGCATAAGTATCTAGATAAGTTTGTAGTCATGTTCATCGACGACATTTTAATCTATTCAAAAGCTGAAGAAGAACATAAAGAACATTTAAAAATTGTTTTGCAAGAATTACGAGATCATCAACTCTTTGCAAAGTTTAGTAAATGTGATTTCTTCAAGGATAAGATTCAGTAGTTGGGTCATGTGGTGACCAAGGAAGGGATTTCAGTAGATCCCGAAAAGATAAAAGCAATCGAAGATTGGCCGGTTCCTAAGGATGTAACTGATGTTCGATCTTTCATGGGAATTACCGGTTAGTACCGGAGATTCATTGAAGGTTTTTCGAGGATTGTGAATCTGATAACTTCTTTACAGAAGAAAGGGAAGAAGTTTGATTGGAACCAGAAATGAGAAGAAAGCTTTAAAAAGTTAAAAACTTTATTAACCAACGCACCTATTTTAGGAATAGCTGATCCTAATAAAGAATTTATAGTGTGCATTGACGCCTGCAATGATGGCTTAGGTGGTGTTCTGACTCAAACATGGCATGTTATTGCCTATGATTCAAGAAAATTAAAAATTCATGAAAAGAATTATGCAACATACGATCTAGAATTAGCAGCTGTTCTACATGCTCTAAAGATGTGGCGACATCACCTAATTGGCAGAAAATTTATTTTAATGACTGATAATAAAGGATTAAAGTATTTGTTATATCAGCCTAATCTAAATGCCAGACAAGTTAGGTGGCTAGCTTTCCTAAGTGAGTATGATTTTGAATTTCAGCACATAAAAGGTAAAGAAAATAAAGTTCCTGATGCATTAATTAGGAATGCAAGGTTGAATTTTGTAGCAGCTATCAACACTTATACTACAGATTTGGATGAACAACTTAAAGTAGGAATAGAACAAGATGAAATTTACCAAAATTTACAAACTAAAACTAAAGAAAATCCAACAGAAAGCTTAAGTAAAGGGTACAGTTTGAATGCCAAAGAATTTTTACTATACAAAGACAGAATGTATGTACCTAACGTACCTAAAGTTAAGCTATTAATTTTGGATGAAATTCATAAAACTCCATACTCAGGTCATCCAGGCTATCAAAAGACTATAACTATGTTAAGAAAAGAAATTTTTTGGCCAAATATGAAGACTGAAGTAGCAGAATATATCGCTAGGTGTTTTGAATGTCAGCAGGTGAAAACTTAACATCAACAACCAGCAGGATTACTTCAGCCATTACCCATTCCTAGCTGGAAATGGGAGATAATCAGTCTCGATTTTGTTATTGGACTACTTAGAAATTAGAATTTAAATGACTCTATCATGTTAGTAGTCGATAAGTTAAGTAAAGCAGCTCACTTTATACCTGTTAAAATTACATATAAAGCTGCAAGCATAGCTGATATCTTTCTAAAATAGGTTTTTCGATTGCATGGAATACCGAAAGTAATAATCTCAGATAGAGATCCTAAATTTACAGGTAATTTTTGGAAGTCTCTGTTTAAAGGATTAAACACTACATTAAATTTTAGTACTTCTTTCCATCGTCAAACAGATGGACAAACTGAAAGGGTAAACCAAGTACTGAAAGATTTATTAAGAATGTATGTGAAAGACCAGGCAGGTAAATGGGAGGATTATTTGCATTTGGTAGAATTTTCTTATAATAATAATTATCAGCCATCAGCCAGATTTAGTCCTTTCGAAATTTTGTATGGAAGAAAATGTAATACTCCTATCTCTTCGAGTAATCCAGTGGATAGATTGGTATTAGGTCCTGAACTGTTAAAGGAAATGGAAGAAATTGTAAAACAGGTGCAGGGTAATTTGAAAGTTGTGCAAGATCGACAGAAAAGTCAAGCAGACTTAAAAAGAACTCCAAAGGAGTTTCAGGTAGGTGAACATGTGTTCATCAAGGTGAGGCCCAAAAAGAGCTCTCTGAGATTGGGGAGTTGTGCAAAATTAGCACCTCGTTACTGTGGTCCATTTGAAATTCTGTCCAGGATTGGACAAGTAGCTTATCAATTAGCATTACCACCAAATTTAAGAGTACATAATGTTTTTCACATTTCTGTATTAAAGAAATATGTTCATGATGCTACTCATGTTTTTAACTGGAATGATGTACAGGTGGAACAAGAAGGAGATTTTCTGGTGGAATCGGATTGTATCCTTAGGAGGAGGGAGATCACATTTTGGAACCGCACCATTGGACAGGTGAAGGTGCAATGGAAGCACCTTAGTCCAGAGGAAGCCACCTGGGAATTGGAAAGCAATATGCGAGATGCATATCCAATTCTTTTCTAGGGGAATTCTGAAGATGAAGAATAAATAACATCGAGGACGATGTTATATTCTTAGGGGGTGTGTATGTCACATGCCCCAATTTTGCAAAAACAATATTATTTTATTTGATTTTATTCAAATACTATATGTTAAATTTTATGCTAAGTTGCAAGTGATGACTCAGCAGAGTCAAGGATATTAAATGTAATTCTGAATATTTTAATTATAAATAAGTGAAAGTGGAGACAACAGCTTAGGAGAGCTGTTAAAAGAGTGTTTATTGGTCAAATTGGTGGAGGAGACTGGGTGGAGAGCGAACAAACAAGTGGAAGCATCCTCAAACCTCTTCCAACTATTGCAGGTGGAAACCTCCCTAAATTTGGGGTCATGATCCCCCAAGAAAGTGGGATCAGAGTAGGTGGCTCAATTAATGACAATTGACCCAAAAGAGCTAGGCAATATTTATAAAAATTCCCATTGAAGAGAGCTAAGGCTGCTCATTCTAGAGAAGTGAACATTCAGGTGAATGTACTTCAGAGAAGTTCAATGGCAAGGGAATTTGTGGAAAGAGTTTGAGGGGTTAACTGCTAAGTGATCTAGTGCAGCTTTTCAGCTGAAGGATCTTACTACTGAGTGCAGAGTCATTACTGAGTCATTGGACTAGTTTATTGTTTGCTTGCTCCACGAGTTCTCAGCCAAGGAGACCAGGAACAGGCTCGGGGGTCCTGAGGAAGCGTTGTTTGGGCGCTCTCCAGGAGTTGGTAGGGAGGAACAGCCTCCTAACGCTATTGTTGTCCAGCTTAATCAGGTTCTAAAATATTTTTGTTTTACTGTGTTAAATGGTTAAAAGTGAATATGAGTGATATCTAAATGTTAAATATTTACTTGCAAAAATATTAGAGTTAGTAATCTTTTTAGATATTTGAAGGAATGAATTTGAATAGATGAAAAATAATTCTAACCTGTGTTTTTCCACATCTGGAAGGACCAGACCATACTCCAGCACAGGCAGAGTGTTTAAAAGTAGATGAAGGAAATGATAAGAGACTGAAATGGTTAGATGTGTCATGCATTTTACAATAGCAATGATTTATATCAGTATATAGATTATCATCGAAAAGAACAAATAACCTGGTTATCTATGTTTTTGTTCTACAAACTGAAGTATGTAAATATATTAAAAATAGCAGTAGCTTAGTATAAGTAGAAGGATTATTATTAGGTTAAGAAAATACCATAGTAGATAAATGAAGTATACTTTATATTCAAGTGCATGAGATTAAACTGTGTTAACTAGTTATCAATATTTACCTTTGTGTTTTTTTTATTTAATAATCAATTGGAATGCAGTAGAAAAGATACAGTAAACTACTTTAGTACACTCAGATAAACAAAGAAATAACTAAAAATACTTAGTTTATTTATTTATACTATTAACCAAACCAAGGCAACAATTACTATAAATAAGAAGGGTTTCATGAAAAGTATTATTCATTTATCAAGAACAAACTAGTTACTAAATTGATGTTTACGAATAGCTCTAATACAATCCTTGCTAACATTTCAGTAAAACAATAAGAATAGGATTATAACTAACTTTAACATTACATATCTATATAAGAACTGTTCTGCAAATGTCAACAGATTTATACCTGCAAGGGTAACAACAGGGTCGGAACCCTTATAAATTTCTTTATTTTAATAACAGAAAGACAGTAAGCTATAATTCTATTATTTGGAGCATTATTATTAAACAAATTGAACTATTGTAGACTGGTTACAACCTTTATAGCAAAAATATATATACAGATAATAATATTAATTTAAAAACAATATTTGTTTTACAAGTAAAGAACCTACTCAAATAAATTGAAAGAATTATTCAAAAACAAGGGTTTCATTTAGGAAACCCTAGCTCGAAATTTCTGAGCCTGTAGGTAAAATAATTTTATAAAATGACTGAGTAATAGTCTTCAAGCCATTAACAATATTTTTATGCAAAATAAATAATACATAGTAAAATTGTTATTACACAGACGAATAGGGTAAAAACCCCAGTTTACAAAGTCACCATAATAGCTTTAAGGTAAACTGAGTCCGAGCTCAAAGGAAAACTCGTATGCTTTTAAAAGAAATTGTGTATTGCTTGACAGGCCGAAAAGGATTAAACTTAAACAGAGTACAAAAACTAGCTTAAAGCCGGTCCACCCATATTGTAACATGGGGTTTTAAATAACGAAAAACAACAGACCAAGTATGAAACATTTGTAAAAACATGAGAAACAAGCATTTACAAATCACGGCTTTGAGCCGGAGTTACCCTGCTGTAAGCGAGGGTTTAAACAAAAACCAAAACTAGTAAATTGAAGAACAACAACCCAAGACTGGGTAAAAACAATGCTGTAACTTCTTCCAACTGTAAACTCCCCCCTAAGGTCTACACAAGCGGGGAGAGCCATTTGGTAAGCAAGGCTTACTCGTAGACTGTACGCCGGTCCTTTTGTGTAGTGGTTCCTTCCAAAGGTTCTGCGAACTGTCACCTGCAAGATGAAAACCTAAATATAATTAAAAACTGGTGTGAAGAACTGAAATCGTAAATTCTTCATAGCTTTTAACTTCTTAAAAATGATGGTTACCTGTAATGTTGGAATTCGAGGTCGAGAAGAAGGCAGATCGATACCACGAGCACAACATCCCTCGCATTCACCTGAGAAGGAGGCATCTGAGTTTGGTTTATCAACCACTTTGACAACTAGAGCAGGAGTAAGCAGTGACAGTGGCCAAAACATGATTTCAACACTGAACTACCAACTATACAACACTATCCTCATGCATAACAAGGTTGGGTTGCAGAAAACTATTCATTCACGAACTATGGCTTGTAACTCTCACTCTAAACAATGACTCGTCAAAGGAAATGCACAGACAGTGGAGCTGGAGGCAAGTAACTGTGAGCCCTCATGGCCGCCGTGAACCCAACGAAGCAGAGACCGAAACCCTCGCTGAAGCAATGAAGTTTAGGGTTGCAAGGTAAGGCTTATAAGTCACGTATTGCATGGTGAGGAGAGTTCCATGTGTACTCAAATCTTTTCATTTCACGGTGGGTTATTCATATAGTCTCCACTGCAAATCATTCAAACCCAATTATTTGTTAAATCAATTACTTTATGCATGTAGTAATAATGTGTTATCACATAAAGTCCAAATCATATCATTGCCAAACAAAGTCAAGCCTCGACGATGAACAAGTGTTATACCAATGTTTAAACATAATGTTTAACCTTATAAATAGCTTTGGAAAATAACTGAATTGCATATGGATTCGATGCACTTGTTTCTCAAAGGTTTTATTTTTGAATTCGATGCCTAGTATTGTAAGGATTTTATAACCTTTCTTAATAAAACTTGTAAGAAAAAGATAAAGAGGTTAGTATAAGCTTGAACAGGTTTGAAAATGCTTTAAGTAACTTGGTCTTATAATCATGAACTATGAATGGTTAAGTTATAAGAATTAGAATTAAACTAATAAGGTGTATAAAGATATAATAACACTTATACACAAGAATAGTTCCTACACTAAAAAAGGGATCTACAGTACTAGATGTAGGATATAAATCTATAAGTACATGATCATGGAACTCCATAATATTTACCAAGTTCTAAGATGAATCAAATCAAGATGAAGTTAAAATTTAGAGTTAGAATAGTAAACTCTTTTAGGATTTTATTGCATCTTATTCACATATAAGCAAATAGTAGGGTAATGTGAAATTGTCACATTATGTTGTTCATGAAGAAAATGGGATTTCCAACCATGATCTTGATGATTTTTATGTAGAGGATATCTCATAAACTACAAGCGATGTTAAGCTGATAATTTAACCATGTTGAGTCCTAATTGAAACAGAGTTGAAAAGAATACAATAGGCTTATGTTCCGAAAGACTTAGGTCTATTTGTATAATGATAAGCAATGCTTTAATTATTATGATGATAATAGCAATAGACTCTTATGTCTAAGGAAGAGTTATGAAATATTATCATGAGCTCTTTTAAGAACTGGAAATCAGTTAGAGTATAGTTAGAAGGAAGTTTTTATCTATCTTAAAGATCTTACAGTTAAGAGACAAATAGTAGGGTGACATTAATAACCACTACGATACAAAGATTAAGTAAAATAATATTATGGATCAAGTAAAAGAAACATTACTTTACCTTGCAGAATCTTGAGTCTTCTAAGCAGAACTTTTACTCTAGCAGTATATTCTACGCTAAAGAAATATATCTGATTTATCGCCTTAATAAACTTTTACTGGGTCAAAGATTACCTGTCAAGTCCGTAAAGATCCAGAAATCTGAATACATTAGCAATCGCTAAGTAAGCGCCAGCTAGAAAATGACTCCTCACCTACTAGACATTCAAACTATTAGTAGAGCTAAATAATCAAATGCAAATTACTTACATCACACATCAAAATTAAAACAATATTAATCTATATGTGTTAAAGTTAAATTGTTACTTTTAATTGTCTGTTTCATATCTTATAATAGTTGTTAGTGGTTATCTAACTGCAACTGTAAACATTTTATGTTATCTCAAAATTTTAAATTTTTGTGAAAATCTGGGGTTTTGACAGGACAAGCAATATTGGGAAGGGAGGATTTGTCATGTCCGAAATTTTGCATTGGGTCATAATGGCCCAATCACATTTTCCATATTCATGAGAGTTTGTCAAATTCATGCTAAGGGTCAAATAATTGCCAAGGAGGAAAATTACTAGTTTCCTAGGTTGGGGGTGGAAACTTTGGGATATGGAATAGAGGGGACAATAAATGATGCTTGAACATTAGAATGGATTAAAGGTTTAATAAAGGATCTAAATAAATAAATACAAGGTAAAATCAAAGTGGCAATTTATCATAAAGACACATGGAGAATGTGGGACCCACACAAGTTATAAATTTGGTACCAAATGGAAACCTCATCTTGCAATTTTGATTCCATGGGAAGCATAAAGATTATTGGATGAGTTATAAGGTTAATTTATTTGTCCATATGCATCATAGGTGTAATTTGGGAATACATGTAACTTACATGGGAAATAAAGAGTCATTTTAGAGCTAGTAGGACACTTGGACTAGATTCCCTAGCTCTATGACAACAATGATGAAGATGCTATGACACCTATGACACAAATCAGATCTGAAGGCTTACATATGACATATCTAGCATGTCAGGTTGAAATATAGAATCCAAGAGAGCTCTCATGTGAGTTGTAGAATCCCAATGGGTTCCTACTCAAATTGGGGAAGATGAAAGGCTAGGAAAGGGAGGACACATGACAAATATTGAGCCCACACCCAAATTCAAATTGGATTGAGTTTGTGGATGGATTGGGAACCTTTGAAGCATAAGGATGTTTATAAAATATAGGAACAAACCAATATAATGGATTTTATCATTTGAGAAATTGTCATTTGTGAATTGTGAGAGCTAGTGGATGACTAATTTTCTTGCCTTAGCCAATTTCGAGGGTGAAAGATTCCCATCCAAGTTGGTGTTTGGAGAGTCCACTCAGGTATTTCATGGAGATTTAATGGATTCCTATTTCTATGTGTAATCTATAGGAAATCATGTGTATTCTTATATTGCAGCACTCTCTCTCAACTATTTCCAGTTTTCACACCATATTCATGCCAATGGAGGGATTGCGCTTTGGGTGAGCTATTGATATCTTTGGGGAAGATTGTAATGCCCATTATATGATTTTATGATGTATATTCTCAGTATTTCACATTCAGAATACTCTCAGGTATAAATACCCAAAATAATTCATGTAAAAATGTTGGATAATGAAGAAATAGTGTCATTTCCCCACTATCTTGTTGTGAACCATTGTAATGCTCATGATTTCGAATTGGGAAAGAATTTAATTATCCATTTATGATTTTAATTATTTAAATATTATATTTTCTTCATTCTCATAAATTTTTAATTTGAAATTCCCAAGAGTTGTATGTCAAATGACTTTAAATGAGTAAACAATGACCATTTCCACTCTATTTTGATATATGCCATGGTAATGCTTATTATTTAGAGTGGAGGAATGTATCTATGATAAATGTATGAAGTATGGGCTGTAATTAATGTGTATTTCAAGTCTCATGTTCATTAATTAAGCATTGTAATCCATTTTACTCATTTTAATTGCATTGTGAGAAGATTTGGTGCCTTTTCCCCAAGGGTCGAAATTGTGATTTGGGAGCTGTTTTGGAAAAAGTCATAACAGCCTGTATAAAATGAAACATGATTCATATGAGACCTAAAAATTTTCCCTTACTCATCCACTACCTCTTTTCAGCAATTCAAGTGATTTTGGGATCACTTTAGAATCCATTTCTGGTAATTACCCAAGGGGAACTGGAGCCCAAATTTGCTAGTAAAGACTCCTACTTTGAACAGAACATTAAACAAGTTTGAAGAAGTAATTTTGGGGTCATAAAAAATACCAAAACATCATATTTAATTTATAATATCATTCATAAACCTTCTGAGAAAATTTGGGAGCAATTGGGTCAATTTGGAGGTCTAGACATCAAAACTAGTTAAGGTCGAAATTGGGGAAAAAGTGAAAAAAATGGTCATTTAATAAAATTACAAAAAAAGGGACATTAAATAATGTGACCCAAATAATGAATTTGGTCTTTATAAAAGTCACATTTTCTCAACTTTGCATACAACTTATGCTCCCTTGGAAATTGCAATGTTAGTCTCAAATGTTCTTCACTGTCTTCTTCATTCTTAGAATAAATAAGAATGTCATCAAGGAAAAAAAGAACAAATTTGTCCAGATACTTTCTAAAGACATTATTCATGAGACACATAAATGTAGATGGTGAATTTATGAGGCCAAATGGTACCACTACAAAATCATAGTTCCCATACCTTGTTCTGAAGGTTGTCTTATGAATATCTTCATCTTTGATTCTTACCTGATGGTAACCGGATCTCAATTCAATCTTGGAAAATACCTTTGCTCCTCTCATTTGATCAAAAAGGTCATCAATTCGAGGTAAAGGGTATTTATTCTTCACATTAACCTTGTTCAACTGTTTGTAATCAATACGCAACCTGAGTGTACCATATTTATTTTTCACAAATAGAACTGGTGCTCCCCATGGGGACACACTCAGCCTGGTATACTTCTTTTTCAACAACTCTTCAGCTACATTTTCCGCTCTAGTAGTTCTGGTGTGCTCATCCTGTAGGGTGTCTTGGACACTGGTGCTGATCTAGGCACAAGGTCAATTTTAAAATCAATGTCTCTCTTTGGAGGAAGTCCTAGAATTTCATCAGGAAAAAAATCCCCGAATTCTTGCAATACACGATAGTCCTCCAACCTAGGAGTTTCATTCTCTACTGCCTCCAAAACATGGGCTGCATACAATATGCAACCTTTCCTACAAAACTTCTTTAATTGCATTGCTGAAATCTGCCTAGCATAAATCTCCTTTGGAATGCCTCTTACAACCTTTGGGTTTCCTTCTTCATCCATGCATTCACTAGTCTTATTGTAACAATCAAGCTTAAATTTGTGCACTTCTAACCAGTCCATTCCAATGAGAATATCATAGGATCCAAGTGGCAGAACATTCAAATCTGCATAGGTGACTAACCCATCCATGACTAACGGACATTTTTGTACCCCTTCACTAACTTTTCTCTTGGTTCTAGTGGCTAGTTGAACTAACCAGGATTTATTATGCTTTAACTTCTTAAAAGCACAAATCTCAGCAGTTCTAGGAGTGATATAGCTATGAGTAGAACCAGGATCAATCAAAATAGAAACAAATTGCTCAACAATATTACCTCCAACTTCAACCACAGTTAGCTGACGATCTACCTGGTGATCCTCTAACGTTGCATAAATTCCAGGGACGGTACTTGCTACTTGACCCACCATTTCATCTCCTTGGACATTGTGAGATTTCCTTACGTACCCATTCTCAAGCAGGCAGTTCCTGTGCTCTGCATCACCAGAATTGGAGTGGTTCTTTGATCTCTTTTGGATTTCTTTGCCTGTCTTCCATCACTCTGGATGGATTATTCACAGCTTATGATGGCTGCCTTTGCTGATTTCAGAAGTGAGAAGTTTTGAAACCTTTCTTCCTTTGGTCAAAATTCTCATTCCTCTTCTCCTTCCATGCCTTATGGATATCTGGTTTGCTTTTGTTCCGATCATAGAAATACTTGTCCTTTCTTATAGCCTCTTCTAGAGTTCTAGGTTCATCAAACTCAATTCTGTCTTTGTATGACTAAGGTAGCCCACTTTGAAGATGTTGAATTTTCACTTTATCATATCTGATATATTTGACATACCTAAACAGTTCCAAGAACTTGTTTGCATATTCTTCCATGGTTAGCTGTCCCAATTTCAGCTCATGGAACTCTTAATCTTATCATAGTACCTGTTAGAGAGGTATTTCTGCTTGAAATACTTCTTTAACTGCTTCCAAATGATCTTTTTGTCATTGATCTTCTTCACTTACCTGAGGTGCTCCCACCATATAGATGCTCTTCCATTTAGATTGAACATGGCTACCCTTTCCTTCATATTTCCTGATTAGTCTTGGACTTGGATAAATTTTCTCATCCTAAGAAGCCAAGCTTCAACTTCTTGACTGGATTTTACCTCACCATTAAAGGTAGGAGGCCTTTCCTTCTTGAATTTATCATGTGGATTGTTTTGGTAAAACCTCTTCCTCTTATCCCAGTGAGACGAAGAGATCGAACCCCCAGTGGATCCTTCAGAGTCAGATGATCCACTAGAAGACCTCTTTCTTCTTCTAGCACTGCTCCTAATTCCTTCCAGATTTACTGCCTGGTGCCCAGAGTTCATTTGCCTTTGGATGTCTGTCAAAATCTGTAGCATGGCTGCATTCAACTGATTCTACTCTTCATGAGATTTAATCATTCTTTCATTGTCTTCTATGTAACTCTGCATTCCCACCCTTAGGCTTCTCATGGTGGTTGTAATATCTGGCGGATTCTCTTGATATCTTCTTACATTGGACTCTGTTTTAGCATTTTCGACTCGAATTTTTTCCCACGTAGCATCTGCCTTGTGCTCATAGGGATCATGTGCATCATTCATGCTGTAGGTTCTCATGGTCAAGCCAAACACCAAATTTTCCAAACTGCACTATGACTTTACAAAAATGTGTTAATAAACATATTTGTTAGCTCCATAGCAAATTAAGAATTTAAACACACTGTTAGCTACGTAACTATGGTGTTGTAAACAATAGCTCTGAAAAATATCTGGCGGATTCTTTTGATATCTTCTTACATTGGACTCTATTTTAGCATTTTCGACTCGAATTTTTTCCCATGTAGCATCTGCCTTGTGCTCATAGGGATCATGTGCATCATTCATGCTGTAGGTTCTCATGGTCAAGCCAAAAACCAAATTTTCCAAACTGCACTATGACTTTGCAAAAATGTGTTAATAAACATATTTGTTAGCTCCATAGCAAATTAAGAATTTAAACACACTGTTAGCTACGTAACTCTGGTGTTGTAAACAATAGCTCTGAAAAATATTACTTGGCCCATCTAGGCCCAATGTTGTAACCAATAGCTCTGATACCACAATGTAGCGTACCTGCTACTCTACTACTGCTTTGATACCAGAATGTAGCGTACCCGCTACTCTACTACTGCTCTGATACCATGATGTCCATGAACCCGGTTCCCATACACCTGACTAATATGCGTAATAATTTAAAAATTATTATTCTTTCCCTTTAAACACAGTCATGGGTCGTGTTCATCCTTTAACATTCATTCTCAGGATTATAATCCACTCTAACAGTCGTTCCACAACTCACAGCTCCATTCTGTGACCAGGAAAACCTTTTTCGCATTGAACCTGTCCTTTTCGCCTTCCGTTGCAGACTTCAGAAATCAGAACCTTAACAAACGACAAAATCCTTTATCAACATTTTCGCCTTCCACATTCTGCCTTTTGCCTTATGTTGCAGATTGTAGGAATCAGAAGCTTAACATGCAATGAAATCACTTATCCACATTTCCGCCTTCTATATTCTTCCTTCTGTCTTCCGTTGCGAATTGCGAGAATCATATACTTAACTAACGACACCCTCATTTGTTCACTTTCCACTTTCCGCCTTCTGCCTTCCGCCAGAGGACTTTGGATCGCGGAAAACAAACACTTGGCCTCATTTCTCTTTCTGATTTCCGCCTACCGCCTTCCACTGCGGACTACCGGGTGTAGAAACATACACTTTATCTTAGAGTTTTTAGCTCTTTTCTACTTCTGCCTTCCGCAGGTGGATTGCAGGGTGTGGAAAACCAACATCCTGCCTTGTCTTTTTCCTTTTTTCCACCTTTCTCCTTTTGCATTCTGCAGGAAAATTCTAGGGTACGGAAAACCAACACTCTTACCTTAGGGTAGATGCATTTTTGACCCTGTAACCAGGCTTCTAGCCTCCATGAAGTTAAGCAAAATGCAATGGAAATACAAGGCATAAAAAAATGCATAATGCAAGGACATTTAACAATAGTAAATTCTACTTAAATATTCAATAATTCAACATAATCAACACATTCATAAGCAAATACAACAAAGAATACTTATCTTGAAGATGAAGTTGTCTCGCAACTAGCGATGTCGCTGCAACGTTCCACCAAACCATAGGCTAGTCATGTTCATCAATCTCTCAACTCAACTGCCACCCCTGAGCTGGGCATGATTTTCACAAAGACCTAGGGAACCTTAGGATCACACATAGCCAGACCATATCAAACACAATCAAGCCAACCTACAGTTGGGTTTATCAAACTGTCCAGCGAAGCCAATACACAATTAGGTTTATCAGGCTACAGGCAACAAGCCAATACACTGTTGGGTTTATCAGGCTACTCATCCAAGACAACAACAATTGTGTTTATCAGACTGTAAGCAGTCAATACAACATTCACATTAAGGACCAGCCAAGCCAACTAACATATGAGTTTATCAGGCCACACAACCAAGCCATCTTACTGCTGGGTTTATTAGGCTTCTCAGCCAATCCATCTAATAGTTGGGTTTATCAGGTTGTCCAGCGAAGGATCACACATGGAAAATTGCACAACAAGACACAGCCAAGCCAACTACAGTTGGGTTTATCGGGATGCTTAGCCAAGCCAATATACGATTGGGTTTATCAGGCTGCCCAGCCAAGCCAATATCCTATTGGGTTTATTAGGATGTCAGCCAAGACAATCTACCTTTGGGTTTATCAGGATGTTAAGGTAGTGGACATGAAGAATGGCTAAGCTAGTGACTCATTCAAGAGCTAGGGACACCTCCACAAGATCTATCTAGCCTACAATCCACAATACCTAGACACCCAACACAAGGAAGTATCCCCTTATCTGCTACATAGTCCTTCAAGTTATACTTTCCTCTCAAGTGCACTTCAGGATGTGCATAGAAGATTCACCAACCAATCTTATCTTTTTGTGAGGTTCCTCTCTGCACTAGGTTTATCAATCCTATTCAATGTCTCTTCCACTCCTAAGTATTGCATACAGTTCAGACCCAAACCAGGGCACACATCACAACAAACCACAAGGAGACTCAACAACACAGGGCTCCACTCTGTACACAGACAATCAAGGTCTCATACCATTCTGTAGCTCAGAAAAACACTGTAGAAATGTGTAGCAATGCTCTGCTAGCTCATGCTGCGTCTGGGAACAATGAACCACAATGAACAACTTCTCCTCGTGACTCTGGAGAATGAAAACACACAGAATGAATCATAAAACTGTCAGGGAGAATGACCAAAACACTCAGGTGACTTTGGAAAAGATGAGATGGGCACACATCCCCGCGATTGCTTACTTCAGAAGCAAGAACGTGGCTTCCCCACATTGCAGGATTTTCTCAGACACAAAATATGACTACCATGCCTTGCTCTGCCCAAGGCATTAACTACCTCAACCGCTCTTCTGAAACAATTGAATGATTGAGTGCAGAGGAAAAAAGTGTAGTTGAGGGTTTATGGGTTCCTCCATTGACATCTGGTCTCACCTTATTGGCTCTGGAGTTTGGACAACTCCCCTCCCTATTCTTTGTGAAATCATGCCCCCATCTCTTATGTTGCAGTGCATAGCTAGTTGCGGTATTTTATTAAATTGCATATTTACATGATAACTTCAAAATGTAATGTGCCTTACTTAGCACTAAACCCATCGGCATCAACCTTGATCACCGATACACAAAAAACCAAATCAATGGCAGGGCCTTGGCCTTGAGCTCCTCGCCATGATTTAAATACAATATATACATCATGTACAATTTTAATACCATGGGGTCAAAACCAGGGTGTTAAACCACCTACCTCATCAATTAACTAATTGAGAACTGATTTAAACATCAGGAGTTAGACTAGTGGCTCCCATGTAGTGATTTAGACACACTGAGCTAGCCAGTCAGTCAGGTTTAGTTGGTAGATTCGAATCTTATTCACATGATTCAAATTCTTCTTATTGTAGCACCATTGTATTAATGCTGGAGTGAATAGAGATTAATGTTGTAATTAGTTGATCAATTCTTATCAAATTTGTCTTGTTCAGTGTATATTGTTCTTGATAGTCCACTCCATAATTCAACTTCTCAATTGCTCTTATTTTCCTGTAGATCAATGGTTCACAAATTTAACATGGTATCAAAGCCTTTTTCAGGATAGCAGCAAGTCTTGTCCGATCTCCATTGTACACCATAAGCAACTGAGTTTCCACGTAAATCCTGGAATGAGAGCCTTGCTTCCTATGGCTTATGACTAGAGAATTCTATACATGTGCGACAAACTCTGAGAAAGTGTAAATGTCGAGGTGGAAAGGCTTGAAACTGACATGGTTGCATATTGAATTGGATTTTGCAGTGTTATTTGCAGGTACCTACGTAGCTTCTTGAGGAATTGACTACTCAACATATAGAAATATGGATTCTTCAACTCTCATACCCCGAATCCTTACACCCTTCAACTACACTAATTGGAAGGCATATATGCAGGTATCGTTGCACAAGCTTAGTCTGTTTAGGATGACAACGGGCAGAGAAACTGAGCCCCAACAATATGTTGAGAATATTTTTTTTTTGAATCGGCTTGATGATATCTTCGGCTTCATGTGCATTCATATTTCCAGAGATATTTTGTTCCACCTTGAGGGACTAAGGACTCCGAAGGAATCTTAGGATAAGCTTGAATATTTGTTTGGAAAATAATATGAGCTTTGAGGAAATACTTTGGAGAATGAGCCTGTTGCTCTACAACCCAACAGTTTCGAATCTATTTAGCAATTCTTCACAAAATACAAGTCACTAGTACTGCAATGCAAACAATGTGGATTAGAGAGGAAAAATGAGAAGCTTGGGCTGCTAGTGCTGAGAAATCTTGGCTCAGATTGCTCGGCATTTGTCTCTACATTCCATTCCGGAAGAGATTCCATCCCCATTTGGAAGATTCCTTCTCTAGATGGTTTTGTTGAGTCCTTAATACAAGAGCAAGATAAATTAGTTCAAATGGGAGTGCTTTGAACCTCCATGAACCTAGCACTCTTAGTGACAGACTCAAACAATGCGCAAGAAAGAGGGAAGCACAAAGGGAAGGAGACCAAAAACACTGATTCAAATCCAAAGGAGAATCAAAGATATTTTGATGGGGCCTTAGGTTCCAAGAAGAAATTTGAGAAAAGTGTCCATACTGTATGATAGGATTTCATCCAGAGAGCCAGTGCATGAAGAAGACCATCTACTAGTTGGAAACACTCATTGAACAGAACAATATTTCCCTTCCACAAGGTGCAGAGATGTCTGAAGCTGGAGAGTAGACTGAAGAATATGAGAGCTGCCATGCTTTGAAAGCAAGCTTCACTTAGTCGAAGGCTTACTTGATAGATTCTGGAGCATCCAACCACATGGTTTCCTCCAAAGAGTCCTTCACTACTCTAGATCTATCGGGAAGACCTAGCATTCATATGGGGGATAATTCACAGATCCCAACTGTAGGTAGAGGTTCTATTAAAATCCAACATGGTGAGTTCAATAATGTATTCTATGTGCCCTCTCTTGCAACAAATTTTTTATCTGTTTATCAGATGACACATACTGGCTTGCCAAAACAAGTTGTATTTGGTCTTGACTCAGTGGATATCTAAGATATCTCAACTGGTAAGATTATAGTGAATGGTGTTGCAAACCATGCCTCCAAGGCATATGAATTATCACATTTTTTTCCATAATCAGCTCCAGCACAATATCAACAACCATTCAAAAGGGGAGGTATAAACTCTCTTTCATCTCCATTTGTAGATAATGATATGTTGTCTAAGATTTCAGTTTCAGAAGATGAAGAACAATATCATCATGATATTGAGATTGAGATTGTACCTCAAGATGATCCAGATCCAAATCCAACTCCTATTCCGAATCAAAAGCCTAAATGGGCAAAAGATAATTGAAGCAACAGGGAATGATGTTGGGGATCTAGATGATAGAAGAAAAATGAGGTCCCAGTATTAGAATGAATATGTTGCACTCTCTCACACAACTTTTCTATCTACAGAGTGGTGCAACAAACTTCCAGGGATATGCTACTTGATGATAGTGAATGATCTACAATTTGTCCCACTAAAGAACAAAATGGATCATTCCATTCCTCCTTTAGAAAGAAGAGAAAAAAGAAACATTCAACAAATTAGAAGAAGATGGAAAGGTTCACATGCATAGTCCTAAGATACTGATGCACAACCAAAACCATGATTCTGCATGGCTGCTCCACAGAGTTGCAAATTGCAGCGAAATTTTACAAGTTTTTACCCAAAGAGGAAAATTTCCTCTTAAGTATAGCTTGTTTTCTTGATTCACGCTTATTTTGAGGGGGGGGCTCCCATGAGATTTTCCCCATTTCCCTTAGTTTATTAAGCAACTTTTATTTCTTTTAGATTCTATGGGTGACTTTTGGCCTAGTTGCTAGGGCCCAAGTTGTCCAAGTTAGGATTAAGGGGGGGTGTTAGGATTAAATAAACCTCCATTGTTTATATATAGTCTAATTTATCATCCTGCCTAACTTAGGAGTCATTTGGATGAGTTTGGTTCCACCATGATATTTGTGTCACTGGTTCCATTGGTGCCACCAACGCTAGTCCCTACATTCTAGGGTTCACTCTGAGTGCCACTAGTAGCCTCCTTAAGTTGGTTGTGGTAGGTAAGCAGTTACATTAAGTCAACCTCCAGTTACAATCAGTTATATAACTCTCATGGGGAGTGGCGCCCTTTTCCACCTACCTCATCAGTTAACTGATTGTGAATTGATTTAGATATTAGGAGTTAGAATAGTGTCTCCCATGCAGTGATTTAGACACATTGAGTTATCCAGTTAGTCATTTTTAGTTGGTAGATTTGAATCTTATCCACATGATTCAAATTCTTCTTATTGTAACACCATTGTATTACTGCTGGAATGAATAGAGATTAATGTTGTAATTAGCTGATCAAATCTTATCATATTTGTCTTCTTTAGTGTACATTGTTCTTGATATTCCACTGCATAATTCAACTTCTCAATTGATCTCTATTGCCCGTAGATCAATGGTTCACAAATTTAACATATGTTACATCTATTTGCATATGACTTAGACAAGTAACTATATATATTGTTGTTGTTATTTTCATATGTTTTAGATAGGCTACTGTAAAAATTGCTTTTATTATATTAGAGAGCCCATTGCTCTTGGAATTAATAGACCGTAATCATTTATAAGGATTCACACAAATTTTGTTTCTCCCACCTGTTTTTTTTGTCGTTTTTTCTTTACACATAATCTCATTGCCAAAAATTTAGGACCTAATTTTGTGTTTTTTTTGTTGTACTAACCACAGGGGAGACATTAAATTGTCACTTTTTGCTTCAACATTTAGGGAGAAATTTCAAGATTAACTATTGACTGGATCAAGTAGTGAAGAAAATTGAATCAGAGAATTGTTTTGATTTCATCATTATTTATTGCTTGCCTAAATGAATATTTTACTCAGTTTTTGTTTGCATGATAATTTTGAGTTTGTGTACTTGAATCTACAACAACAATGTCAAAAATGGAAATTCATCGCTATCTTATCGAACAGAACATGCAATATCATATGTTTAGGTCGGATACATGACTTCCTTCACACTATTTATGGTACATTTTCATGTAGGGTATGCATTATCACAGTCACGACAGAAAACACAAAAAGGTAAGTTACTCGTATGAATTATTCTTTCATTAAATATTGAGACATGTATTGAGAAATATGCACATTTGATGGACTTGGCTATGGCAAACATAGTGAAAGGATGGACATGAAACATTAACGTTTCATAACATGAATCTTGTATTGATCCAAAAGTTTTGAGGATGGATTCGTTGAATGCCTATAAGAACAAGAAAATAAGAAATCCGCAAAGGTTTTCCATTGCATGCAGATAAAACCCATGAAAGTCATATATCTCATGCATTGAAGAACAACTATTATTATAGTGGAAATGCAAGGAAAAGGCAAAGAGATATCACACTACTACATTTCGATCCAAAATCCGACGGTTACTTCCGACGGCGCGTGGATTTCTCTGTTTAAGCTTACCAAAAATCACAAGGATACATATTTTTTTTTAAAATGTGGCCACACACGTCGGTTAAGCGACGGATATTCTCATAACCGTCGTTAAACCGACGGCGCGTTATTTATATCACATTATAAAACAATGTTATTTTTTCATTGTAGTGGACTATGGATGGTAAGCGTCGCTTAAGCGACGGAGGAACCGTCGGTTAAGCGACGGCAAGTTATATACATTTGATGATAGTCGCTATGTGAGAGATGCCAATGGAACTTATTGTTTTGTTATTAAAAAATAAAAAAATATAATATAATAAAACTAAAATAAACTAAATAAAAAACAAAAAACAAGAACAAATTCACAAATAGAAACCCCGCC
>LPNX010622924.1:47007-155799 GCA_001517045.1 Pseudotsuga menziesii
CTATTAACTTTAGTTTTCCAGAGATATAACCAGAAAAGCCATCTCCCCCGCCTCACTTTTTGAAAATTTAAAGTCGAATACATATGTTAAAAGAAATCATCCATCCGTTCTGTACTAAGTCCATCCTTCGGAATCGAATTAGGTACTGGCACAATATTTTCAAAATATTTTTTTTTTAAATTTTTTTAGCAGGCGTCGCTTAAGCGACGCTTTCAGCTGTCGCAAATCCGACGTCTTTTGTAAATATCTGTCGCAAATCCGACGTCTTTTGTAAATAGCCGTCGCAAATACGACGCTTNGGCACAATATTTTCAAAATATGTTTTTAAATTTTTTTTTTAGCAGGCGTCGCTTAAGCGACGCTTTCAGCTGTCGCAAATCCGACGTCTTTTGTAAATAGCCGTCGCAAATACGACGCTTTAAACTGTCGCTTTTTCGACGTTTTGGTAGCTATCCGTCGCAAATCCGACGCTCTAAACTGTCGCTTTTCCGACGTTGTTTGTAGATATCCGTCGCAAATCTGACGGTTCTTGCTGTCGTTTTTCTTATAGAATTTCACCATTGTCGAGGATATTCCGTCGCTTAACCGACGGTTAGTTAGCTGTCGCTTAACCGACGGTTAGTTAGGTGTCGAAAACTCGACGACAAGTTTCCGACGCTTAACAAAAAATCAAAGTGTCGTACATGCGACAGGGAAGTGTCGAAAATCCGACATGATGGCCGTCATATTTTTGGTCAAAATGTAGTAGTGTCATGATGGAAGATTCAACTTCGGGAGACTTCAAATAAAATCATCGTACAAATTTAGATCCTTCAATGCACTTGTCGGATAAAACATTGTGACAAACTCCTTGACGAATGCAATTCTGAAATGGAGAATCACCTACCTATGTATTTTCCACGGGCCCATAGGAACAAAAAAAACAACTACTACAAGAATATTTGTTGCGACAATGAATTGTTCATATTGCAACAGGAAATCAAGACCATGTTGGGTGTTATCACTCATAATTTTATCCTCTGGTTATGGAAGGATAGTTCCAAGGTAACCTTACAAACCAATCTTTAGGAGGAAAGCTGACTTCTTTCCTACTAGAGAGGGATCTCTCAATAAATAAATACAAAGGCTAGAAATATCTTTTAAAAGAAACACATTTAATAATTGTGATGGTTGAAAGAAGTGGGTATCATTGGGCATGGAGTGAATATCATAAGTTACAATAAATGGAAATGCTTTGCAATGGAATTTTTTACAGAGGAAGGATAGTTACTCTTTTATAGTCAGTTTCTTGATTGTTTGGTGGTCGGGAAGAAAAATGAACAGTCCATTAACATGGACATCAAAAGATGAATTCAATATTAACTTTAGAGGAATATTGTTTGTGAATATTTGAAATCAAAGAACCAAAGCATATGATTATGAATTATGATTCAATATACACTTATTCAAGCATGAAAGACAACACAATGGAAAGGAATAACATGAAACACATTCACATAAGGAAAGAGAGTACAGACTGTAAAAAAACAACACGAGAATCTCTAGAAGGAAAATACTTGCTTGGATCTGCAATTTTATTAACTTGAAAAATCTCTTACAAAATTAGTTTTTCTCATGTGTTCCAACCCCAATTACATTATAAAACATGCTTTTATACATCAAAGCTCCTTGAGATGATACATAACTGGCTCCTTGAGATGATACATAACTGTCTATTTTCTAGAAATAGGAATCTTAAATAACTACCTTAACAAATTGTTCCTATCTTCTAGGATACATATCCAATCTACATACTAAAAATAGAACTAAATTGCAATAAATCTAGAAAAGGATGTCATATCTCGACTTGTTGATTGTGACCTACCGATTGTGCTCTTGAAATCCTAAAAATGCTCCAAAAAATTTGCTTTAGATGCTCTGCTATCATTCTAGTTGTTATTTTGAAGCCATCGAGATGATTTTGTGCCATTAATAGAGATATGATTGCTACATCTGCCTTGACCTTATGACTCATCGCATGTTGGAGCTTGCTGGAATTAAAATTGTTTGCTTAAAATACGGAAAGGAATCTCGATCTTTTATCCTTTAATTGCTTTGCTGCTCTGAAAACTAAATGCTCTGATTGATGATTCACTGCCCTAATTTGGCACAAAACATGCTTAAATTTTAACTTTGGAAAAACCTGTTAAAACTATTCTAAAAGATTTTCCACATTTGGTTTTATGAATTTCATAAATGAATTTCAAAACAAATTATGAAACCATCCACAGTTTTATCAATCCATGCCTTGTTTTGTTTCTTTATTTTTGTATTTTGCATTTTAATTGTTTATGGATCTCATAAAATGAAATTCAAAAACAATATCCCAAAATAAATGAAAAATCATAAGCAATTTTCATGAGTGATTCTGAATACCATGTCTTGTATTTTGAATTTAATTGTTTACGAATCTCATAAAATGAAATTCAAAAACAATTTCCGCAAAGAAATGATAATTCATAAACAAATTTCATTTCATTGTGAAAACCACCCACTGGTTTGAATACCATGTATTGTTTTGGATTTGGATAAGGTTTTAGACATTAGGAAAATTTCACAGACATGAGAGTTTTATACAATACACTTTATTTAGTTGAGCTCATGAGTGGTTTGGAAAATTAGTCTAGCTCCCAACGGAATAAACATGGGAGTGACACATAGTAAAAATAAAAACCATGGTAAAATTCTGCTACCATTTCAAAGAATCACCTTTCTATCTAGTTGAGTGAGCCAAATAAATGGTGGTCGCTCATCCAAAATTTTGATTTTTCCAAGTATTGAGATTTGTACCAAAACCATATCACTTTGGATTTAAATATTAATATAAATATATAATATATATATTAATAATAAACAATTTGATGTTTCAATAAAGACTTGGGTAAGTTTGGAGGTTCCAATATCATTTTTTCTCTTGGCCAAATTTAGGAGCTCTACCAATTCACTAATATGCTCAACTAAATATATAAATTTTCTCCATTAGCTCTTGGTCACAACCTTAGGTCGCATTATAAACCTTGATCCTTTGATTTACCCCTTTTCCTTTCATAATATGCGAAAAGGTGGTTTCGGGATCATGAGAGGCGGTTTCTCCCTATTGCCTTTCACCTAGAGGAATGCTCCTCCACCCAACACGTGGAAGGCAATAAAAATTCCGTTGGGTCGCGGCTGATTTTCTTCCCGTGCGTGTTGATGGCGCAAAACCCTCCTCCACCGTTGATCTATTTAAATATTCAAATCCAGACCGTCAATTCTTTTATAAGGTGTTTTAAGGCACTTTATCAACTATTATCAGTCACTTTTAACATGACCCATGGTCATATGGAAAGTTTTCCCTCCTTTTTAGCACCTTACTTGTTTATCCTTGGTCATATCAAAATAAAATTTGAACTAGATCCTGTTTGTTTCACTTAAAACCCTTCTAATCCATTCAAAACAAAATATGTGCTAACATTGGGAATGCAAAGAATGATCATTTTTCCAGTCTAGAGAAAGCCCTCATGTCACAAAGCTATATGCATCAAGCAACAATGAAATTGAAAAGCTGAGATTCTGTCTTCAGAATATTGAGTTCTCTCATTCAACTTCTGAGTACAAGGTTTTTATCGCAGAAGATTGTCATGAGCTGAATCATGAAGTGTCTAGTACTTTGTTGAAATATATGGAAAATCCTAATAGTTTCATGGTAGGCCCAGTAAAATTTCACCAAAGAGACATACACCTTTCTCAAGGTCGACACCCTGTTCAAAAAAAGAAACCCAACAACTTTAAACAAGGGTCCAAGACTGAGTAATAAGCCCCCTATCAGTGTGTAGAGAATGATTGGATGGCCTTACCTGTAAGTCACATTTTTGTGTTCAGTGATCCCAAGCATGTCACATAGGTTTTCATCATTGCAACACAACAAGAAAACATATTTAGTATAACCTAACGACCATATATTATCACAACCCTAAATATCATACAAAGAGAACACCGTGATAATTTGTACCGAGGAAAGAGTCGCTCCGGTTGGAAGGCTTGTTGGTACTGTTCATCGACAAGGATGAGCAATGGGAGATAGGATATGCAATGGCCGGTTTTCAACACCAAGGAACCCTGCAAATCAAACATGCATACTAAATCCAAGCCAACAAATGTATGTGAACTAACAAATGAGAAGCTTGAGAATCAAAGTGTGAAACCAAAAAGATTGTTACATGTTGCAGACTTCGCCGGATAACAATAATGAGGTAAGAGTTGAACACAATCGTCGTTCTTAGTTATACCACAGTTAGGGAAAAGTTCAATTAGGTGACTGGTTATACATTTGAGTTCAACATTGTATTCCATAGGAGTCCTTGTAGAGGAGAAGCTCCAAGAGCTACAAGAATGCTTTAAAAAAGGAAAAGAGTATCTTACAATAAAAACTATGGAAAGGGCAGAGGCTCGTTAAAGGCTCTAATGCTTCATACAAATATGGAAACACTTTGGGACACTTCGATCCAACTAATAACTGTAGGTCGAGGTGCTGTTAATATTTGGTCAGTGGTAGTTGATTTACATAGACATCACATTAAGAAGGCGATAGTTTTGAACATAGTGACCACCACATTCATGAAGCAATATATGCGATGGTACTTTGTATGATGCCCTTTCATGGCCAATTATTGAAAATGAATTCTCAGGAATGGCATCATGCTTCCACAACCAATCACATTACACCAAAATTGCAAATAGGAAAACATTTTTTTCTTCTAAACTTTAGCATAGACATTGCAAATATGAAATTTCGTTTGGGGTTGATTAATTTGACTTCGCATCGTATAAATGTCTCCCATAAATGTATCCTATCAGGGACATAATAATAACTAGAAATTTCTCTAATAAGGTGCAATAATACAATGATAAGGTGGTTGTTAGAGGGTAAAAGAAGGTAGAAAATGAAAGCTTAAATTGAGGTAGCGTATATAATGTTTGTAAATGATAGGATCCTTTTAACTTTTGTGTTGCATTCAGAAATGATTAAAAGAATGTAGTGTTTCTAGTGTGTAGGTAATGTCTTTTATTATTTATTAGGGGATGTAATATTATTTCCTATTTTAAATATTATTGTTTTACATATGTAAACATATTATATTCAATTTTTAAGTCCTCTTGACGTTCATAGCATGGTGTATTAGCCCATAAAAATTAAAAAGAAATTAGGAAGCTTTACGCATGTTAATAATATAATTATATTTAAATCACACCTAGATTGCATTCAAACCCAAGCATTTTAGGTATCACAAGTGGGTTAGAGTGTTGCAATTATTCTAGGCATCCAAATGTTAAATCTTTATAAAATGATTAAGTTTAAGCTTTTTTAACATTAACAAAATGTTTTTCTAAGAAATTATAAAGTATATTTTTATGTTGTTTCAACATTTAATCCCTTATTTTTTTTTATACATGTAGAGGATAAGTACCATTCAGGTCATCTTGGAATTAACATGTTAAATGAGCCAAGATTGTGCAACACACACACACATTGTGAGCAATTTAAATTTCACAAAAAAAACCCAATATGATTTGGAATGACAATTGAATCTTATAAAAATGTAAAACACACTTCATTTTAATTAAGGACAATGTTAGCAAGGATATGAAAAGTAGAATAACATTGGGGAGTATATATACAGTGGTAATGCACGTCATTCAAGAATCCAGTCAATCACGTCATTCCATATGTGAAAGGTGGTAATGCTTGCCTTGGATATGGAAAGTGAGAAACAAGCACAACCATACCTAAGAAGACTAGTTAAGAAATTTTGACATGAAAATAAGATTCATAGAAACTAAAAAAATTCTAGGTGGGTAAAAGGATTGAAATATTAAAAATGTGAAAACACTCTAAACATTAAAATTCTAGGTAGAAGATTTATTTATAACTTGTATTGAAGGAACAAGTATTAAGCTACACTTATATAGGAAGGATTAGTTATAAAACAAGACAACTACTTGTAGAAAAATAAACAATCAACTTGAAATGGGAAGGGAGTGACATTATGGCATTTTGCAATCAAGGTACATCTAAAAACTACATCCATCTTATTTAAAAATGAAAGAGGAAATATAGCCCCCAAGCTCATAGCTAAAAGTTAGATTTTTATATAATTATTACAAAAAAATACTTTGATAACAATTTCATTCAAACAACAATATATTGATAAACAGAACACTGCAATTAATACCACAACAAAATGGAACACTGGAATTTCTCAAAAGATAGAGAATAGTCCAAATCACAATATATAACAAGTTTAATGAACTTAACACTTTTACAAAATAGCAAGTACGCGATATCATAGCATATACAAGAGAGATATGCCAAATGGGCTTTACAATTAACATCACATTACAGTTTGGCATGGGATGTCATAGCATATTTTAAAGATGTCTTCTTGCTTTTCAAAAAGAGAGAAATGACAACTAGGCTTTACAATGAACAACACATCATAGTTTGGCATGGCATGGCTGAAATTGATCTCATAAAAAGAAAGACTCAAATGTGTTGTTATAACTGATGTCATAACAATTATAAAAAGGAAAAACATGTTTGATATGAATCAAAGAACAAATTAACAATAATAATCTTGTATAGGATTCAATACAAAAATATGGTGTTGCAAACATTTCGGGCCAGCATAGGGAGTTTAGGTACATGAACATTGTATCCTCGTCCTCCGAAATGCCACTGACCCTTTCCCTTTTCTAGATTGTAAAGTTGTTTTTGAATTCTCTATTTTGAAAATTAATTGCGGCATCAGACTTGCAGATAGATTTGCATAGTTGATTGGAGCAACTATAGAAGAAACACATAATGATCAAATCAAACACATTTGACAAAATACATTTCAAATGTGAATATAATAGTCATGGTATTTAATAAAATTAACATCTTAACCTGAAGAAATTGTAGTTTCTCTTTGATACATGCAGAGAAAGAAATCCTATTAGAGTTGCAATAAAACATCAAAAGAAGAAATTCAATACGAAATGATTTAACATAGTATGTTCTTAGAATTAAATAATTTTAATTTACAAAAAAAAAGAAAGTAATTACCCTCATAATGAAAAAATGAGTTAACATAAACCCAACTGCAATGACAGATCTATGTAGCTACAAGCTCAATATATGCACGTTACTGAATGCAAATTCTGAAACATGCTCCCACAAACTGAATAGAAAACAAACTGCTACAACTGAGCTGGAATAAACGTATGCATCTACAAAAAAGTATGATGAACTAATTAACATATATTATTTAGAGTTTAGAAACTAAATTTATTTTTGAAAGTTAAATTTACTGATAGAATGGTTTTGCCAGCTTTTATTACACCTTGTATATTTTTACCTATATTAGCTATTAAGCAATAGTAAATTATGTCATATCACCACCCATTCCTGTCATGTTGTACATCAATTATTTGAATTCCAACTTTCTCTTTCACTCCAAGAATTTATTACGATTGTTGATACAGAGGAAAAATAAAAATCGAGAATTGTTCCACATGAATCCATGTAGAGGGATGTGTGTATCTGTTTGCCATGTTAATGAGTTGTTCCGGTTTTAATTGCTGGAGAAAACTCTATTTGAAACAACAACTATGAACAACTTGCACAATTAAACTCCCAAATTGAAACTAAACATATAGCAATTCAAAGAAACAATAAATCCACTATCAAATATCTCCAAGGTAATGTATTTTTGTTTTGAAATCATTAGAGGGATTTTATAAATTAACGAATCAAAATGTAACGACTTAATTTAAGAATTCCAAGGATAAAATTTCTCAGAAATTGTTTGAGTTTATAAGATTGCATTGAGGATTAAGCACAATTAGTAATTGTTGTTATATGTATGGAACCTTGATATATTTTTGAATCAGAATCTCATGGAGCACGTTGTAGAATGCACGTTTTAGAATCACACAACTTTCGATGAAGTCAAAGATGGGATTGTAACTAAATTCATTATTTACTAATCACAAAAATGAAGATAAATTAAGGCAAAAACATATTGGTATACAAGTAGATTTATATATGGAAATTTGAAGAAAAGATATCATTATATTCTTGAAAGAAACTTACAAGAATAGGAACTATTTTTTTTGTCAAAGTGGTGGACCCCCCCTGACTAACGGGTTTTCCAGTGACTAAGTTACCATGAACTAGGGGCATCTAAGCCGTCAAAATCACTCGGGGATCGCACCCAACTGCACGAACCCTTAACATGGTTGTATTTTTGGTATCTGTGGGATTAGAACTGATGACCTTTCTGCTTAGGGGGCGTCTTAACCATACCCCGCCACCAACTATTATACATCTCACAGATACCTTACAAGAATATCAACTTTATAATAGGGACGGTACTTCATTATTGTAGCTTGGATGGTGTTGAAGGAGAGTTAAGGGATGTCTATTCAACAAAATTGAAAGTGAGTTATGATTGCATTAAGAAGGCAGAGGATGAATTGAACTGGTCAAAGAATCCATCCCCTGGTATTTATACCCTTATATAAGGCTACAGGACTTTATTTGTTGTCTGAAGGATAGTGAATGTGGTGGAAACCACAATGGAAGATCAAGCCTTTGTGTAAAGAAATAATTTTTATGTTCCTTTTTCTAATGAACAAGGTCCTAATGTGGGAAGTTCTCCAAAATAGGAACAAGCAAGGGCCTAGCAGATGTATAGTTGATAAGGAGGACGAGGAAACAAGAATCCATTTGATTAATCTTTTATGCTTATTCAAGATAAGTTTGTGATGATATGGACAGTATGATAGGGGTTAGAGGAGTTTGGAAAGGTGGCGTCACTCGTGGATTTCAGCAAGTTGTGAAAGAGAAGGCCTTCATCCAAGTAGATATTTTATCTGCACAAAAGAGATAGCTATTAACATTAATAAACAATGTTCACATAAGGCAGTTTATTTCAATAAGAAATTATGTTTAAATATATTTACAAACTACAACTAGTAGTATACCCTTGAGATCAATTCATATCCAACCAACTTAGACTTCTTTGACTGCTAGAAATATGAGAGTCTGCCACTAGGTAACCTTAGAAAAAACCATCTTGCAGAAGTGTCTGATGAAAGCACTTCAATTATCACACTCTAGTTCTCATTGCCTAGACTAAAAACAACCAATATCTCCATAATTCCACTGTCTCCAACAAATGAAAGGCACATATCATAAGAAGGTAACAAAGTAAGACTGAAATGACCTCTGTAGTAGAGTTAAACTTAAAGGTAACCCTCAATACATACTATTTAAGGTATCAGTTATTGAACTGTACAAGTCACTTGATCATAAACATAAGTTTTTTGCTTTGGGTCTCCTTACAAACTATTACCTCGAAAGAAAACACAATAAATATCATCCACTCCCTAATAATACAAATTTTCAATAAAGGTTATATTGAGTGAATATATGAGTGATTGTTCTAGCTTGTTTCTTCTTAATACATTTTTATTTGCTTGATAGGAAACATACAAATACCAGGAAGCAGAATGAGTAAAATGTAAATTCCTAAAGAAAACCAGAATCAACATAGAAAATGTGGAGTTGGATTCTATGAACTAAATATCCAGTTGCCATGAATTGTTCCCAACCTCTGAGGTGATCTTAGATGCTAGACATGAAAACAGGAAGAAAAAATTACAAGCAAAGCACACATGAGAAAGCAAGGAAGTTTTATCCCTCCCAATTGATTAGTTGACTAAAAACATTTTTTTCTTCTTGAGGCAATGAAATTTACATTACTAATGTCCTAGCACACAAAGAAAAGTATATGCTATATATAGTTAAAATACCATGATTAATGAAATTAGTGTTGTGTTCCAAAGAACATACATGTCACAACATCTCGTGGTGCCAACATACTATATCCCATTTCCCGGGAATGAACTCTAAGAAGATGCACAATTGCCAATATGCGATACTATAAAATCTCTCCCACTACATGGGATCAAGAACTTCCATATTTCTAGGGAGATTTCTGCATAGATTTTATTGTCTTAGATATTTGGGAAAATTCATTCCATTTAATAGGCACAACAAGTAAATGCCTAAGCACATCTACTCTTATCCCCACAACATTCCAATAAAAATATACCAAGAACAATCTTTGTGCCTTTAAGATTGTATCTCCTAGATCATTCAACTCTACAGTGTTGTGGTAGCTGAACAAGCTTAAGATGACATTAGCAACCAAAGATTCATATCATAACATGGAAAGCAAGGGACAACCTTTCCAGAGAGGCTTTAATCAATGTGTCATGGTAATCCCTCAATAGAATACAAAAATTCATTCAAAGTTGACCTTTAATTTCCCTACTTATCTCAAACATGAGGTAAAGCAAATGAAATCAATTTAATTACATCTTCTTTTTTCATGTCTACAAAGAGCTTAATGCTACTATCAATAGCCTTTCCAAAAAAAGTGTACAGCTTGAGGATGACTCTTTGGTCAGTGATGGAATCAAAGGATGGCTACGTATTTGAACACATCAAATCATTCTATTGATTATGCATCCCTTTAGCTGAGAGTGCAGATATTTGCAAAGGTCTTGATCTTATGAAGTCTTGTTTCCAACCTATTTCTTGCATTTATGTAGTGTTGAAAACATTATAGTAGGGACTGTTTTGTTGAACAGTTTTTATGTAATCTATTAAGACACTTTGATGACTGTAAATGACTATTTTATGTAGCTATATGAGCTTTTAGAGAAGGCCCGAGTTTAGCTAGGAGATCATATAAAATCTCTGCTCCAAGAGACCATAGTAATGGATGTATGTTGTCTCTTGACTACAACATTCTAATAGCATAATGAATAACTCCATATGTAATATTCCAACTTTTTCAACTCAAAATCTCCATTGTCACCATTTAATTTAGGCATTAGAAAAGGTTCACCTCATTTCTATAGGAAACAATCTTAATGAAAGGGTAATAACCACTTTGACATGCATAGACAAATGATCATTACATCTTAACCAGGTTCAAGTTTGATTTTTAGCATCTTATGACCAACTTTGTCAAAGTCGACACTTAATGTTATTGTCAAGTAAATTGAATGTCTTAAATTTAGCAAGTTTGGCTAAGTTTCATACTGTATGTGTAACTGTTCCTCTTGTTCCACCTCTTCATCTTCATCATCATCTAACTCCTGACCTGAATCATTGTTACCTTCTGCTTGTCTGAATATTCCTCTCTAAGAATTCCTTTCTTAAGGTTCTCAAAAGCTTTCTCATGCTTCAAAAAATTTGGATCTAGCTTGAAAATATCGGTTACATGTCCCAAAGATGCAAGACTAAGATTTTAATATTGCATATTGAAAATGCAAAGGCATATAAACTATGAAAATTTTAAAATAAGACACCTTGTTAATGAAGAAATTCTAATGAAATATACTAAGGACAACTTCTTGATCAAGCTCATCTTCTAGGGAAAATTCATGGGTAAACTGAACTTCTTGCTCGACAAGATCCAGTTCCGAATGAACAATTGGATAACCCTAGAAAATTCCAAAAAATAGTACTAAAGATTCATGCACATACCATAAAAATCATACAAACCAACAACTACAACACAAACAATTATTCACATGATATTATACATGGAAGTTATCTTTCCAAATTGCAGAAAGTCCTTCAATAAAAAACTAAAATTGTTTGTCAATTTCTCCCTCAAGAAGAATGCCTGTAAATCTCTCAAAAATTCCTTCACATGATTGAAATCCATTTCACCATAGAATTTAATTTAATATACCATATCATAATCAAATTCCATATTCTATATTGAAAACACAAAGGCATATAAAGTATGAAAATTTTAAAATAAGACACCGTGTTAATGAAGAAATTCGAATGAAATATACGAAGGCTAACTTCTTGATCAAGCTCATCTTCTACCGAAAATTCATGGGTAAACCGATCTTCTTGCTCGACAAGATCCAGTTCTAAATGAACAGCTAGATAACCCTAGAAAATTCCAAAAAAGAGTACTAAAGATTCGTGCACATACCATAAAAATCATACAAATCAACAACTACAACACAAACATGAATGCACATCATATTATACTTGGAAGTTAGCTTTGCAAATTGTAAAATGTCCTTCAATCATAAACTACAATTGTTTGTCAATTTCTTCCTCATGAAGAATTTTTGGCGTGGTATTGACCTCATGAGTAAACTCTTCAGATCTATAAATCATTAGGACCGAGGCAGAGGGAAAAGGTTTTCTATTGTCATATCTTACCATGAATGCCTTGAGGTGAAAGGTTTGCTACCGTATTATCTTACCATTAAGGCCTTGAGCTGAAAGGTCTTGAAGCATGGAGCTACATTCCTTCACAAATCCAATGGTAACCTAGAAAAAAGAACCACTATTTTAAATTTTGACATGTGTTCTAGAGAATAAAACTAGCTGCAATATTGAGCAAATGCCAAAGGACCTAGTATCCCTTAAGCAAGAACACAAACAATGAAACCATAATTTAGAATTCTATACCTCGACACTTCCATTTGTAGGAATCTCCAACAAAACAATAAGAAGTTCAAAAGCAATGATCTCATGTGCAACTTGTTGGTTTGTGAGATGAGCTTTGAATTTTGTTGCTACCAGTAAAAGAGGTTGCATAAAAGTTAAACACAAAATAAGCATATAATGCAAAAAATAACTTCAAAAATAAAAAATAAAAGGAATTAACAAGGAAAAGAATAACTAATAAGATAAAGACAAACAACCCTAAAAATTTCCAAAAAACAGTACTAAAGACCCATGCACATACAATAAAAATAATACAAATGAGCAAGTACAACACAAACAAGAATCTAGATGATATTATACTTGGAATTTAGCTTTGCAAATTACAAAAAGTCCTTCAATAAGAAGGTGCAATCATTTGTCGATTTATCCCTCATAAAGAATGCCCTTAAATCGCTCAAAAATTCCTTCACACAATTGAAATCCAAGTCACCATAGAATTTAACTTAATATACCATATCATAATAAAATTCCTTGAAAATCATGCATGCAATGGTAGGCCTACTTGCTTAGACCTTGTCTGAAAGTAATGAGTTGTACGAAATGAAATTTAGATTAAGAGTTGACAATTGAAATTGATTATCTTTTAAAAAAGTATGATAATTCTACATAGAATGGACACTTTTAAGATTAACCCTTAATTGGCATAATAGTCAGTATTTGAAACCATGTGCTGAGATTCCTGGCGTTGTATTCACCTCATAAGTAAACTCTTCAGATATCTGAAGCATTAGGACTAAGGCAGAGGGAAAAGGTTTGCTACCGTCCTATCTTAATATGAAAGCCTCGAGGCGAAAGGTATCGAAGCATGGAGCCACATTCCTTAACAAATCCAACTACAACCTCCAAAGAAGAAACATTGTTTTAAATATCAACATATGTTCAAGAAAAGAAATGCGGCTGCAATCTTGAGCAAATTCCAAAGGACCTAGTATCTCTCAAGAACAAAGACAAACAATGAAACCATAAGTTAGAATTCTATACCTCGACACTATTTCCTGTAGGAATGTCCAAGAAAACAATAAGAAGTTCCAAAGCAATGATCTCATGTGCAAATTGTTGGCTTGCGAGATGAGCTATGAATTTAAATTGTTGCTTCCAGTAAAAGAGGCCGCATAATAGTTAAACTAGAAAATAAGCATACCGTGAAAAAACTAACTTAAAAAATAAAAAAGGAATTAACAAGGCCAAAAAGTAGCTAATAAGATAAATACAAGCCAACCTTGTCATTGCATTTGAAATCCCTCTTAAGCTACAAAATAAATCTTCTCAGAAGCAAATTACCAACTTCTGGAAATTTTGTATTCACCACAGCAACCAAGGCAGGGAAAACATCATCAAATCCAGGTGATGCAATTTCAGATTTCATACATGACCTACAAAATAGAGCTCTTCCCAACAAACAACAATTCTTTGAATGGCATCCTGGAAGCATTTGGCAACAAGATGTACTCCTCCTCAATGGACTAACATAAAATCCAGGGAAAGTATCAGTCCAACATAATTCCAAATAAAGTAACATGAAGTTCAAATGTACGGAATTTGATAAGAATATGTAAATATAATGATAAGGGTGATGTATCCCATATGTAATTCTAATAAGAAAGGGTGATGTACAAGAAGTTCTTATAAAATAAGAATGTGAACCAAAGAAATATAATCAGTAACCTGTTGGATTAATTGTTAGTGTATGCAACCATGTAACAATATTCCTAGTGTGGTATTAACTAGTGTATCTTACCATGGAGGCCTTGAGGTGAAAGGTCTTGCTGCATGCACCCACCTCACTTTAAAAAGGAAATGGAAACTTGGAGATAAGAAATCAAGTTTTAAAGTTTGATATATATTATAGAGAAGAAAATAATATGCATAATATAGGAAATGAAAAAGAATATAGAATCTTGTAACCACAGTGAGAAGTAATGAAAACAAAAATTGGAAGTATATATAGACCTTCATGAATGGTTTTAAAGGGATGCAGAGGTGTGAAGCTTGGCATATTTTGTGTTATGATGTTGAATGTGAACTGCAAAAAATGTAATGTAAGAGGGTAGAATCATTTTTTTTAATGGACAATTAGTATGGAAAGGAATGGTAGGTAGGATAGTACATTTTAATTTGGATTTGGATGATTTGCATGCAAAACCAGGAATATTGCATTGGTGGCAAGAGAATATGTCGAGGATAGATGAGGTAGTTGTAGTACTAAATGGAAAAATAACGACTAACAAGTTGTTGCAACATCTATTATTTATAGACCATATACTCTCTTATACAGAGTATTTGAAACCAATTGAATGTATGAATAATATCATTGCAGTAGCATTAAAAAAAAGGGCAACATTTTTACTTTGAAACCAAGTATAGAGACACCATGGACAAAAAATAGAAAGATGTGTAAAGACAAGAAATACAACATAAATATACACATATGGAATACATATAAAATTTACTTTGAGTTTATTGTTCACTGTTTCTATGTACATAGAGTGTGTTGTATTGTATTTTAAAAAAAACTGTTTGTTTGATATATTATCTCCTTTAGAGAGGTGCATTACACGAAAATAGAAGGAAATATATAATACATGGACATGTATTGTGGTAGTAGTGGAAGCATTGTAATATGCACAATGTTTGTGCATTGCATGATGTGATAAAGCATAGTACATTGATTGAATTAAAACATAGGTTCAAGATAAGGTAGTAGATACAAGTGAAGGGCAAATGGTTGGTGAAGAAGGTGTGGGTTGTAATGAGAGTCAAAATGAATCTACAAGCAATTAGGATGCTTCAGTAATAAATGCAAGAAGACTTATGGAAATGACAACACCATTTACAGTTTATGTATTGAGCAAGATGTGGGCGACAAGATAGCAAGTCTTTGCGCACCTTGCACGTGGTGTCCCTTTCATGCATATGGATAATGTGTTGAAGGAAGGCTATTAATTCTGAGAGAAGCTTAACAATGGGGTGGATCTGATTCAATGGGATGATTGAAGTTGATTGGAAGTGTGCTTCTATTTCTTGAAACGATGCTTATTGTTCCTTGATATGTTAGCAGAAGTCGGAAAGGATTTTGAGGTAGTGCATATCCATGTTTGTTGTCGAAGAGCTAGTAAGTGAGAAAAGGAAAACATTAAAATCTTAACATGTTCAAAGAATATAGATGAAATAAATAGAATGGGTAGTTTTTTGTAATGGAATTGCTATATTGTTTTTTTTTCCTATTGCATATTGAAGACAATGTTGGAATTGAATCGCTAAGATAGAAGGTAGTAAACCATAAGAAATTAACTATCATATGTTGGAAGGAAAGCATTGATACAAAGGGTAAAAACAAAAATTGGAAAATAAAAGGAATAATAGTGTGGAAGGAAGTGTTTTTTTTCATGCTAGCAAGTAGCAGTAGCAGTAGCATTAACATATTCAACCCATAGATAAAAGTCAAAAAAGTGGAAACTTGTGTAATGGATAGTTTTTGTGGTTTTTTTTTGTTCTATTGCAGATGTAAGAAAATGATGTAAGTGAAATGTTATGCTAGAATCAAATAGATGAAACCAAGCAAAGTTAACATGTCAAAAGGAAATAAAGTGAAAGATATCCATGCGTAGTTTTTTTCTTAGGGGGAGGGAAAATAAGGAATATATATATATATATATATATATATATATATATATATAGTGCAAAGCATTAGTAAAGGGATTTTTNCACATGGAAAGCAATGCATGGGTGTAACACTTTTAATATTAACCCTTAATTGGCATAATAATCCGTATTTGAAACCATGTGCTGAGATTCTTAGTGTGGTATTCACCTCATGAGTAAACTCTTAAGATGTCTAAATCATTAGGACTAAGGCATAGGGAAAATTTTTGCTACCATCTTATCTTACCATGAAGGCCTGGAGGTGAAAGGTCTTGAAGCATGGAGCCACATTTCTTAACAATTTCAATGACAACCTGCAAAGAAGAAACACTATTTTAAATATCAACATACGTTCTAGAGAGGAAACCCAACTGCAACCTTGAGCAAATGCCAAAGGACCTAGTATCCCTTAAGCACGAACACACAAAAATGAAACCTTAAGTTAGAATTCTATACCTTGACACTACTGTTTGTAGGAATGTCCAACAAAACAGTAGAATATTCAAAGCAATGATCTCATGTGCAACTTTTTGGCTTATGAGATGAGCTATGAATTTATATTGTTGATGCCAGTAAAAGAGGTTGCATAATAGTTAAACTAGAAAATAATCATACAATGCAAAAAATAACGTAAAAAATAAAAAAAAGGAACTAATAGGTCCAAAAAATTGCTAATAAGATAAAGACAACCAACCTTGTCATTGCGAAGGTTAGAATGTATTGTAAGGGCATTTATGTTAAATGTTGTGACACCGGTTGGAGCAAGTAGGAGAAGGGGGGATGCGTTATTAGAAGATGATGATTGAAATGCAACTTGCAAGCACCCAATCAAATAAGATTTTCTTATGGTTGCAGTTCCTTGGATGCTCATTTGCAATGGTTTGGTGGTAGTGTGTTGTGTGTAGTGGGACATAAAGGTTATGCGTTATGTTGGAGAAAGGCAATTAGGAGAAGTAGAAGTTGAAGAAGGTTATAGATGTGCTTGGTTTGATGAGTGGTTCAAGTCAATAAATGAGATGGATGAGTCTTGAAAGTGTAAAGGTATATGCGTGTGGCCCCAATTGTGTTTGGTGTCAAAGTCCCAGTTACAAAGCATGCCAATATCATCAAGTTGTAGGTTGTTACCGGGGTGGAGTTGAGAGAGGATTTCCTATTTAGGAAAGTCCATAGGGGAGGGACCATGAACTTCATGAGGAGGAGGAGTTTCAACAACAATATCTAATGGGGATGTAGGGAGTCGTTCAATGTTCCAGGAAGTGTAGCTTCCACAAAGGGATTCCCATGTAGAGACAATTACTAAGTCTAAGTAACCCATGCCATTTGGAAATTCGTGAAAAGGTTTGTATAGGAGGATTTCACTCCAATAGAAACTTACATAAAGAGAAGAAGTACAAGGAGGGATGTCAAAGAAGAGAGGAAAGACATACACAACCTTTCCCGGTTTGTGGGGATTCCATTAATAAGTGTGTTTACGCGTAGAGAAGGACCAAGAGCAGGAAAATTCAAGAAGAGGTAGTTGTTCAAGTGAAGGAGTTATTTGCATGTATGCATAAATTAAGGTGGTTGGTGGGGCGGTGGTTAGGAGGTCTGATGAGATACGTTTGAAAATGGTCTGGGAAACATTTAGTGAAATAAAGGAATTGATGTGAAGCATCAAGGGGATTTTTTATAGCATATGATAGGTCTCTTACGCACCGATGTATCCATCAACAACAGTTTATGATAAGAGTTTTTGGATAGGAAAAAAGATTGCCTTTTCTATAGGGATAGCATGTGCAATACATGTCTGGATTATGGAAATTGAACCCAAGTGATATAACAATTACACTCACAAAATTGGTAATCAAACATGAAAAAATCACACAAAAGGAGACTGAAATTAGAGCATAACACAATCCTGTATTGAATATGTGTACTTCATCCAAATCAAGTAATAGGCTGTCCAAATATATAATTACATTAGATATTCGAAAGCATAAGGATGCTATTTGAATTGGTCAAAAAGCAGGCGTACTAAAACTAGTCAAATCCCCCATAGGTGCATAAAACACTTTCCAAATCTAAGAAGATGCTCACAAATTGGCTGAATCAGATATGCCAGCTGATAAGTGATGGAAAGAGATCAAATCCATGCTTTTGGTTGGACAAAAGGAAGGAGGATGGTGAAGGAAAAAAACAAGGCAGTTACTCCTAGACTAGCTTTTCCCTTTTGCCTTAAAACTACTATAAAGAAATGTAACTTTCAAAAAAAGCAGAACTGTGCTTTTACTATTATGGAATAAAAGTATAGTTTCTAAGAATGTTTCTAGGATGATTCCGAAATGCTCCATGACCCAGTTTTAGCATGTGTTGACTTCTAGGTGCAAGTGGAAGCCAACTAGCATAGTGAGGAATCTAGGACTCTAGGAATAAGACAAAAATGATTAATTAATGTCAAATATAGGTAACTATGGGTTGATAATTCTAACACCCCCCCTTAAGCATGACTTTATGATTAAATATCAGAAAACTATAGGGCCTAGCAATAAGGCTTATTCACCCTTTACATACTGCATGTCCATACAACCAAGGAAAGAGGCAAAAACCCAGTGGGAAAATCCTCCCTTAAACATGGACAAGAAACAAAATTTTTGGAAATATTGTTATCAATCATACTTCACCACATGATCATCAATCCCAAAAAGTTATTTTAGATTACTAAAGGTCTTCTCACAAAACACCTTGGTGAAGATGTCTGCTACTTGCTCTGAAGATGCATAATAGAGTAGAGTAATGGTATCATCATGCACAAGCTCCCTGATATAGTGCATATGGATCTCAATGTGCTTGGTTCAATGTCTTTGAACCAGATCAGTGGAGATTCAAATGGTTCCTTAATTGTCACAATAGATGACATGGAAGTCTCTGATTCGAAATCACATTTTCCAAGTATCCCCTGCAACCACAAAGATTGAGTAGCTACATTCACAACTCCTCTATACTCTGCCACTGTAGATGAGAGTGCTATGGCACTCTGTTTATTACAAGAACAATTGATTGGACCATATACAAGCATGAACACATACCTTGAATTATAATTTTGATCTGTGTTGTCACTTGCCCAATCACTGTCAGTAAATCCAACTAGCTCTAAGTCAGATTTTGCTTTGTAGAAAATCCCATGAGTCCTTGTTCCTTGAACAAAGTTTAGGATCGTCTTGGATGCTCTCTAATGGATCTCATGAGGCTGATCCATGTATCTTGAAGCCAGACTAACTACATAAGATAAGTGAGGTCGAGTACGTGTAATATAAAGAAAACACCTAATAACCTGCCTATACAGTGTGATATTTACCAAGGGAGAAGAACCTGCTTCCTCAAGCTTAACTCCTGAAAGGAAAGGAGTCTTGCTTGGATTGAAATATTTCATACTAAACTTGTTGATCAGATCTAAAGCATACTTGGACTAATGAAATTTGATTCCATGTTGGGATTGAGCAATTTCAAGACCCAAGAATTGTCTCAACAATCCCAAATCTGTCATGGAAAATGCATGGTTCATTGCATCCTTAAAGGAGGCAATCTATTTCTTTGAACTCCTTGTAATCAATAGGTCGTCCACATATAAAAAAAATAATCATTAGAGAACCATGAATCAGCTTCAAATATACATCAAGATCATACTTGCATCGAACAAAATTCAATGACAGCAAAAATCCATCAATCTTGTCATACCAAGCCCTGGGGGCTTACTTAAACCGATATAATGATTTATTTAACCTGCACATTAAATATGGATTAGAAACAAAACCTTCAGGTTTCTGCATATAAATCTCTTCATTCAGATCTCCATTTAGAAAATCACACTTCACATCCATGTGATGTACTTCCCATTGCTTTAAAGTTGCAATGGTTAGAGCTAGTCTTATGGAGTCCATCTTTGCCACTGGTGCAAAGGTCTCGTTGTAATAAATACCATGAAATTGTGAGTAGCCCTTAGCTACCAATCTTGACTTATATTTCAAAGTTGAACCATTAGCAGCAAATTTATTTTTATAAACCCACTTACACTTTACTAGCTTTCTCCCTGGGGGGAGATCAACTAGTTCCCATGTGTTGTTCTTCTGGAGAGAGTTGAATTCTTCCTTCATGGTTGTTTTACATCTTGGATCATCTGATGCATATTCATATGTATGAGGATCAGATTCAACCATCAGATAACACTTCTCAGCAAAGAGTGGATATTTCACACAAAGGGTACTCTCAAATTGAGATCTAGTCCTCCTAGTGTCACTAGGATTCCCAGCTAGTTTGCCAATTGCAACAATGGCCCTTGCTGCCAATTTTGGTCTTGTAGGACTGCTATTATCTACAATTGAACCATCATTATCAGACATATCAGAATCATCAAAATCATTAGTCTCTTCACTTACAATCAGTGGTTGTGGTGATGAAGAGGACTCTCCAACTTCAACTGCTGCTAAAGGATGTTCTTCAAATTGAACTCTCCTTTCAATGAAATATTTGTTAGTGATAAAGTTGATTAGATTGTACCATTTTGAATCTTTAGAATACCCAACAAATAGGCACTCTTGTCTTTGGGGTTGCAAAGCCTTCCTCTTTTCACTTGGAATTCTATCCCAAGCCTTTGATCCAAAAATATTGAAATGGGTCACATCTGGCTTATGCCCACTCCAAGCTTCAAAAGGAGTGATTCCATTAAGTTGCTTGTGTGACACCCTGTTCTGGATATAGGATGCACAATTTATAGATTCATCCCAAAACTTTGGTGGCAAAGTTTTATCCTCCATCATGCAAGTTGCCATCTCCTTGAGTGATATGTTCTTTCTCTCTGCAACACCATTTTGTTGTGGTGTGTAAGGAATAGAATGCTGCATTTGGATACCTGCATCTTCACAATAATGGATGAACTCAGACCTGACATATTCTCCACCATTATCATATATGAGGATCTTGAGTTTCCTCCTAGACTGGTTCTCAACCAAGGCTCGAAAGACCTTGAAGAGGTCAAAAACTTCAGACTTATGCTTTAGGAAGTAGACCCAACAATACCTAGAAAAATAATCTATGAAGGTGAGTGAATATTTGGCTTAACTCATGGAAATATGAGTGAATGGACCAGAAATGTCACTGTGGATTAACTGAAGGGGTGCAAAGGTTCTCTCATGACTAGCTCTCTCATATTTGTGCTCTGGATGTTTTCCTAGGATGCAATCTTGGCAGACTCGCTTAGAAAACTTAATCTTTGGTAACCCTATGACCATATATTTGTCACTAAAATCATAAAGATACTTATAGTTAATATGGCCAAATCTCTCATGCCAAAGCTTTCTTGCCTCATTAGCATGGGTGAGAAGAGCAGAGGGGTTTGAGTATGGTAGAAAATGGGAAAACTTGTATACCTTTGAAGTGTGATCCACAACACCTTTTTCTATAACTTTACCATTCAAAATATTCAAGATTTCAACTTCATTGGGGGAGAAGATTACTTTATTTGTAGACCCAGTGTGGGTCATATGATACATTGACAAGAGATTAAAGGCAAGACTTGGAACATACAACACATCTTTCAAGAAACCATGGTCAAGATCAATCCTTGCCTTCCCCATACTGTCAGTGAGAGAGTCATCTCCCAAGACAATTTTTGGACCTTTTGAAATGTCAAGAGAGGAGAAAGTCTCCCTTGTAGAAACCATATGTATGGAATCTCCAGAATCAATGATGAAGCTAGGTGAGCTTGAGGTGTTAGAAACCAAGGCACGTACTATCTCCTTGTCTTCTGAATTTGATCCTCCTTCCTTCTTTCTTGTGCAATCAGGAAGGGAGATGTTGTTCTTCTCTAGGATTTGGGTCAACATGTAAATTTGCTTCTTCATACAAGATCTCTCGAGATGATAGCCCTTACCGCAATATGCGCACTTGCTCATTTCTCTTTTGTTCTTCTTCTTCTTGAAGTTCTTCTTAGAGCCTGAGGGCTCCTCTTGAGACTTTGACTTGTCTCTCTTTTTCTCAAGTGGATTTTTGGATTTTTTCTTGCCCTTTGAATCCACCCTTGAAACTCCAGCAACCAAATCTTGGTCTTTGGAAGGTTTGATGGTGCCCATCATTACAAATTTATCTTGCTCCTGGGTGAGGGATTCCATGAACTCAGCAAGCTTAGGAATCTTCCAGGCTCGTGCTATGAACTTGGTGGCATGGAAGGTCGAAACAAACATTGAGTAGTCAGGACCAAGCTTCGAGAGTATGGTCAAGACTAGTTGCTCATCCTTCCTTTCAATTCCACATTGTCTTAGTTGCAAAACGAGGGCCTTAAACTTGGAAAAGTAGAGTTACAATGATTCGAAGTTACTGGGACTCAAGGAGATCAATTCATTCTTGAGTTGATGTCCTCTCATCTCATATGTCTTTCCAAACCTCTCTTCAAGCTTCTCCAAAACCTCATTAGGCGATGTCAATGCATCAAGATGAAAGAGGAGGTCTCTTGAAATGCTCAAGCACAAAAGACCATAGGCCTCATTCCTCCTGTTGTGCCATTTAAATTTTCTCTGCAACTGCATTGGGATCTGCCTCAGTTTCCATGGTAACCCTGTAGAGACCTTTCACTCTCAAAAATATCTCCATCTCAACTTTCCATTTGAATAAATTGAATGGAGTCAAGATGATCCTTTGAGATTGGTCCATATCTCAACAACTGTTCCCTCCAGTCAGCAGAATGCGCTCCCAATAAGTGATGTCGAACCTGTAATAGAAATATGGAAGGAGATAAATTGATCTACAAAGGCTTTGATACCATGTGGAAATTGAAGCCAAGTGATATAACAATTACACTCACAAAATTGCTACTCAAACATGCAAAATTCACACAAAAGGAGACTGAAAGTGGAGCATAACACAATCCTGTATTGAATAAGTGTACATCAGCCAACCTCATTAAGTAATAGGTTGTCCAAATATATAATTACATCAGAGATTCAAAATCATAAGGATTTTATTCGAATTGGTCAAAAAGCAGGCTTACTAAAACTAGTCAAATCCCCCATAGGTGCAGAAAACAATTTCTAAATATAAGAAGATGCTCACGAATTGGCTGAATCAGATATGCCATATGATAAGGGATGGAAAGAGATCAGATCCATGCTTTTGGTTGGAGAAAAATAAGGAGGATGGTAAAGGCATAAAAGAAGGCAATTACTCCTAGACTAGCTTTTCCCTTTTGCCTTAAAACTGCTGTAAAGCAAGGCAGCTTTTAGAAAAAGCAGAATTGTGATTTTACTATTCTGGAATAAAAGCAGAGTTGCTAAAAATGTTTCCAAGATGATTCCAAAGTGCTCCATGACCCAATTTTAGCATGTGTTGACTTCTAGGTGCAAGTGGAAGCCAACTAGCACATTGAGGAATCTAGGAATCTAGGAATAAGACAAAAATGATTAATTAATGTCAAATATGGGTAACTATAGGTTGATTATTATAATAAGCATGTCATGGTAGATTTAAGATTTTATCTATACTTTTGAATCATACTTAGAAATGTTTGTGAGGACAACATGACATGAGACCACAGGTTGGAGGTCAACATTAACTCTCCATACTGATAGGAGGAAAGAGTTGTGTGTGTTTAAAAGTTCACCATTTCTAGTCGGGATGTATGTTTTTTCCCGGCATCATCAATGCACATAGAATATGTTATGTGCATGTCAAAGGGGAAACCATAATGACAAACAAGGGTCATGCCTTTTTTGCGAAGACAAGAGGTTTCATTGCATTTTGTGTGTCGTTGCACAGAATTGATAAGAGTTTTAGAGCCGTCAGTTTGGTTTCCTTTAAGTATGGAGGATGATGCAAGTGTGAAAGGATCTTAGTGATCTTCCCAGTGGAATGTGGGGGCATGAAGGTGCATGGGACGATGGTTCCATGTAGTTAAGAATCTATCAAAGTATTTTTTTTGCTTCTTCCATAACGAGAGAATCATCCTGGTGAAGGTTGTCCATATTGGGTGTGTTGTCCAACCAAAGGAAACCGTGTATATAAGCAGAACCTCTATTTTTTCATTCATGCCTATAGAAATAAGGGGAAAAAAAGGAATAAGTTAGGAAACAAGTGGAATTGTTAAACGAGCAAGTGCTGCGAAGAGTAGATCCAAAACACATGGCATGGTCAACAAAATGAGAATTTGGCATTTGGTGGAGTTGTGTGTGTAGGGCCGAGACAATTGCTGGGAGGGTGTCTTCTAGGTTACGTTTAAAAAATAAAGTTGCAGCGGCTTGGCTACAATGGCACATCATAAGGTTGTACAAGTAGTATCGAAATCGAGGGTGCTAGACAAACCTATTATCATGATATTGCATAAGGTGTAAATCATATTCTTGCATGTTGGTTTCGTGAAGGTGTGGTTGCTTTAGCATGGAAACCCCTATGGAAAATAAGGTTGGGAGCGCCATTGAGAAGAGGACTTCTATATTATATTCATTGATTGAGGAAAGGATAATGAGGGTCCAATCAATGGAAGTTGTCGGGGTTCCATGGCTTGTTGAGAAAAAGCGCCTAATTTCTTTAGTCTTAGTGCGAGAATATGGGAGAGAAAAAACAAAAGAGGAGGTTTGGGTGTTTGTTGGAGATGGAAACAAAGTTGTCGCATCATCATCAATCGGTGAGGGAATTTGAGGGTCTATTCTAGGGGTTGTGGCATGGAGAAGAAGGGAGGACACATTTGTGGGTTGAAGTGGCAAATCATGTAAAGCATGGAGGTCAAGGTGGACATCATTGTAATATGGGTCATTGGAAATTTTGAATTCCAATGCATCTAGGACATTTGAACGACTAACAATGAATTCATAAGGATTATTTGTAACATTGAATTTGCAAACAACAAGGATGTCCAAGTTTGGCAAGAGACGTGGAAGCAAGCTGGCTATTGTGGAGATTCCTTGGGGAAAACTAATAGTATGTCTAGAGTATTTGTATTTCCCACCACGTGCATGTGTAACTTGAAGTATTAGTTTGACGTATGCAATTAGCATTTCTTCTATTTGAGTTAGGAGTGCAAGTACACATGGTTGGTTTCCACAATCTATGTTGTTTTCTATGGAGAATCAATCGACATGTCACTCTTTAGTACATCAAGAGCATGTATAGATTCCATTTGAAAACTTTGTTTTAATGCCTGGATATGATTCCTTGCATATCGAGCAAACATGTATTGGGTGGAGGTGAGCAAGTCAGTTAAGAAAGAAGAAGTGAGCATCTGGTAAGGGAGTGTTGTATGGGGTGCTTTGAGGGGGGTGTAGTGGATGTGTGCATTGGTGGAGCATTGAGGTTTGCAATTGGAGGGGGGGATGTGAGTGAAGGTGGAGCACATTGAATTAGTAATTGGCCAGGGTTAGGGTTGACTGAATAATTGATGTTTTCATGTTAGGATTGATAAAGAAGATGTCTTTGCGCTTTTTGGTGTTCCTTGGTGTGGCTATACGGAAGCCTTCTACATGCATTTATTTGCTCACTCCCATTCTAAAACGACATAGGTATGTTTCATAAGAGGAGTATGTCTTGAACCTAGATGAGACATTGATGGAGCTGTCAAATGTTATGAATATGTGCTTGGAAGAAAAATTGAGGCATGCATATTAAAATCAAGAAATGGGTAATACAAATAATAATGTATGTGTGCATATAGAAATAAAGGCCATGTGAAATTCTTGCAAGAAAAAGGTGCAAAGCATTTATGGATGTATGTGAAAAGTAAGAAAGAAGTAGCATAGTACACAAAAAGAAGAACATAAATGACATATTAAACATTGTATACATGTAAGAAAACTTGAAATGTTGGATGGACACATATAGAAATATATAGTGTATGTGAACCAATGTAAGTCGTACTTCCAAAAAGAAGCAATGTAATGTATAGGATAACATATATAGTCATGTTAGCATAAAATAAATAGTAGTTAAATACACTACAGATATAAGAAAAGTGACAGGAAATAACGATAAAATCCTAGATATAAGTAATGAAAGAATCCAATGGGAAAAAATGACAACGATCATGATGAAGTGGAAGAAACATAATTGGGTAGAGATGAAGTGGAATGCATTGGAGACATAGGATGGTCTATGTGGGATATGATGTCTCGAATATATGGAGGTAGAACAAAGGAGTGAGGGAAGAGTTCGATGCGGGAGGGTGACGCAAAGGGGTGTTTGGAAGAAAGGGAGGGTATGATGTATGGAGGGGAGGTTAGAGACGACGTGCAATAGGATAGCTTTGAGTTGTGAGTGCATGTATTTCTTTTAGGAGGATGGATGATCACATTTGTTGCAATGCCAAGTGTTGTAAGATCTATGTGCAATTTTATTCATGCATTGAATTCCATCAACAAAGAGAGGGCATGCAAGGAATTGAAAGTCGTCCATGTTAATGTCAACAATTGAAGCGCATACAACGAACCATAGGTCCTTCTCAGAGGGTTGCATGTTTTGCAAGTCCAAGATTGTTTTATTTGGTTGTGTTCGAGACATAGAGCCTATGTACTTGCGACTCAAGGACGACAATGTCGCACGAAATCCATTTGAAATGAACCAATTTTGAAGGATATGGGTTGCCTCAATATCTGGATTGATACGTAGATCTACTACTAGGAACACTTCGAATGCTTTACCATTGAAATCAGTAAGACACCCACCCTTGATTACAAGGACAAGGGGTGGATCAGAAGACTACAATGAAGCAAGATGAGAACCCTCATTGTGGCAATGATGAAACCAAAGCATGACATCGATGCTAAAAAATGACGTGTCTCTAAGGCCAACAGTTTGCCTACTTATTTCAGAGCCATCTTTTTTTAGAATTGTTGATGCAAGGGAGATAGAGATGACCATGCCAATAAGGTCAACCATGGAATTTAAAGGTAAACTTTGAAGGTCATTGGTTTTTTTGAAGTGGAAGGAATGTAAAGGAATGGAGGGGAAATCATGTAGACAAGGGTGGAAGGTCGACACAGAATAAAGGATAATCTCAAGATGGTTGTTCAAATGGTTATATGAAGGGTTTCTTGTTTTGATTATGCCATTGGAGACAACGTAAAACGTTCCTATTTCAATAAAGGCACAAAAGGAGTCAACAAAGTTGTTAAAGGAAAAGACTTGGATCTCTTCTCTAGAACAATAAATAAGGTCAAAGCCAAAGAGTTTCCCTATGCCTCTTTGGTTGGTGTATTCATGGATGTTTGTCTTCACAACCACATGACCCTGAATGGACCATTTTTTGTAGTTGTGATTGAGTTCTTTGAATGTAATAACAATATGTGGCATGGATATTGGTTTAGTTGATGTTTGGGGTGAGTGAATATCACTTTCTTGTGTGAGGAAAACGAGTTGGATGGTTGATGAACCAGTTGGAAGGACAAAGTCGATTGGTAGTAAAAGAGGAAGAAGTTTCCCAATAAGGTCATGTTTGCGGTGCAACACTTCAAGGTTGAGCAATGTAATAGTCCTGTAAGAGAAAAAATAAAGAATTAGTAAAGGTGTTTAACTTGTGACGAGGGGGGTGGTTAAAAATTCAAACCTTAAGCTATATAAGAAAAGGGACAAAAAGAAGGGAAATACAAATGTATGTGTTATTATGAACGACGATGTAGGTGCACTTGGAGAGATTGATGATAGAGTCTTCTCGGAGTTCTCGATTCGATAGGAGGGAGTTGAAGGAAATTGAAAGAAAATTATGGTGCGTGTTGGTACCATCATAGAAAGTCATTAGGAAGTGTGGAGTAGTTGCCCTTGTTGTCCTGATTGGTTGGAGAGACAAAACCTATAGACATGGCTGCTCCATTATGCAAGGGAAGCACTGAGTATAACAAGAAAAAAATAGTGTAAGTATACAACCAATATTTTTTTTGTCTACTATATATATATATATGCACACTCCATAAAGCATTCCATAAAACATTTGTGTTTTTTGGGGGACACACTTGGTATCCAACACCTAGCTCTCTTCCACACTATGAACATACAAATTACTCCCACAAATCCAATCCCCAATCCCATACCTAATGCTATTAATGACATATTTTCATTCACATGCCTCAACCATTCCACTTTAACGTCATTTCTCTTAATGTTACTATTACCATCTCTCACAGGGTTTTCCTTTCGAGTGCTACATGTATCTAAAGGACAGCCCATAAACATTTATTCTTTTGAAATGAAGTTCCATCAAATGTTGAAAATTGTGTCCCTGTTGGAATTGGCCCATAGAGGATGTTATATGAAAATCCAGAACATGCAACCAATGTAAGTTAGAGAGTCCTTCAGGGATTGATCCACTCAAATTTTTTTTGGCCAAATCTAACACCTCTAAAGTAAATATTCTACTAAGTGATGTAGGCATTATCCCTTCCAATTGGTTCCCAGACAAATTCATCCATCGCAAGCTGCTCATATTTTCTATGCTTACATGTATTTTCCCTATGAGATTATTGTTAGACACATCGAAAAAAAGTGTTTGTAGGTAGTACATATGATAGGCAATACACACTTCTTGTAATGTCCATGGGAGTCTCTTCATATATTATATTTGGGATAACTACATTAAATCCCTGAAGCCTCTGAAGGTCAAATGGTATACATACAACTGTATAATTTAGAGGTGGCATTTGTGTAGTTATTTTTTCTAATGTGATAATAAAAAAAATATATAATGAAATCATTTAAAACCATGGCAAAGAGGTTACTTACATGCAGAAAGGTACAAAGTGGATATTGTGCTACCATTGTGATTGGTGTTGGAGGCAGTATTTGTCTAAATATTTTGGGTAAGAGAGAGGATTAAAGGAGGTTTTTGTTTGACAAGCATGAAGTTAAAGTAAAATGCAAATAAGTTATTGCAAAAGTAGCATTCATATTATTGTAAAAGTAGTGTTGTAGTATTCCATTCCTAATGAAAAAAAAATTGAACGATGTAAAAGTAGTGTTGTAGTATTTAAAAAGATCCATACTTTCTCCCTATTTCTTTATGTAATTTGATCTATAAACTTATATCTAAGATTGCGGCCAACCGTCTAAAGCCATTTTTGGATAAAACCTTATATGCAAAAACATTTGGCTTCCTCAAGAATAGACAAATCCTCGAACTGGTGGGTATCACTCAAGAAATACTACACTCTATCAAAACTAAAAAGATGAGTGCTCTGGTTCTTAAACTTGATCTTGTCAAAGCATTGGACAGACTTAATTGGACTTTCTTGAGGCTTATCCTTTTACAAATAGGAGTTCCTTTATAAGGGGTGAACTAGATCATGGGTTGCATCATCTCCTCAAGCTTCTTGGTCTTGATCAATGGCACTCCTTCGGGTTTCTTTGTTCAATCTCGTGGTATCCGACAGGGTTGTCCCCTTTCTCCACTTCTCTTCCTCCTGGTTATTGGAGGCCTCAATCTCTTTATCAAGGATGCTCAAAATAAAGGAAGAGTTAAAGGTATAAAAGTTTCTTGCTCTCTAGCTTTATCACACTTACTCTTTATAGATGATGTGGTTCTTTTTGGGATTGGGACAGTGGAAGAATGGCAGGACTTTTATGATATCCTAGACCTCTTCTGCTCAGCATCTAGTTTGTGCATTAGTGTGGAAAAATCCTCCTTTCTTTTCAATGAAGTTGATGATAGGGTATTGGAAAGAATCTCAGCTCTTTTACCCTACAAGATGGAACCTATCGAGGTAGGTTTCAAATACCTTAGATACCAACTTAAGCCTTTGGGATATGGCATCAATGATTGGAGGTGGATTGTTAAAATATTTGAAAGGTACTGGCATATTGAACCAAATTATCAGTAAAAAATACCTCAAAGACCTATCTCTGGAAGATTGGTTGTGTAAGCAGCGGTTCTCTGTAAGGTGTACCTCTTATTTATCGAGTGGATTTATTAGACCCCTCACTTGGATTAGCAGGAAACTGGGATGGAAAGTTGGTAATGGAAGTAGAATCAAACTGGGTATTGACTCGATTGTAGGTAAGGACTTGTCCTACATTCTCTCTGAAGATATCCGGGAGTATTTAATTGGTTGTGGCATATGCTCTCTTCCTAATGCTCGTAACACAGGAGAAGGATATAATGAGCAGTCTTATTGGTTGACGGATGAATACTTGGACTTAGGTGGTAGATGGAAGTTGGAATGGTCTTGTTTCATAAATGGTATCACCCATGGGGGTATCATATTAAATGAGTAGAGAGAATCTTTGCACTGGATGCACAACTCACTGACAAGTGAGGTTACGGCCAGTCTTGCATATGACCTTATTGTCTCTTATTTTTTACAGCCAACTCTTAACAAAGCTATATCACGGGTCTGGAACTGCGTGATCCCTTTAAAGATCCAATGTTTTCTTTGGATCATTGTGGAGAATCGCATTAATACCCGGGATAATTTAAAAAAAAAGGTTGGTTTGGTCTAAGTCGATGTTGTTTATGCCGGGTTAGTGAAGAATCTATAATCATATTTTCATGCGCTGCTCCTTTGCTCGGAACATTATAGATTGTCTCAGTAAAAGTTACGGTTTAAATCTTTCTTGGAGTAATTCAATGCTCCTGGGAAATTTAGAAGCATGGTTCCAACATGATCCGGAGAGCACACATCTTCCTCTTTTCTTCATATGGAACATTTGGATTTCCCACAACCATTCTATATTTGAAGATTGGAAAATCGAAACTATTTCTACCTATAATCAGATCATGGCTTAGATTCATTCCTTTCCTGCGACTGGTAAGACAAAAAAACCAGGGTGGTAGGGCCTATGTTGGAGCTTAAGTATCCTTATGGTTTTTTTCATGGGGCAACAACTCTTAAGATCGATGGAGCAAGCATTCTACTTGGAATTAATCCAATCCACTCTTTCAAAATCAAATTAGGTTGTGGAAACAACACCAACACTAGGGCAGAATTATTGGCACTTTGGGTGTTATTATATTTTGTTGATGGTATTGGAATCCCCTCTCTCCATGTTTATGGGGACTCTTCTATTGTGATCAACTAGGCAAAGGAAAAGTCTATCCTATCATCTCTTCACCTAGTTTACTGGTGTGACAACACGTCTGCACTGAAAGACTCTTTACTCTCGTTGCAATTTCAGCATATCTACAGGGAACCCAACCAGAGGGAGGATTGTTTATCCAAGGAGGCACTATCTATGGCACCTGGCCTCTTTTCCTTCATAGAATACTATGAAGATGGTATTATTGGGGGAGGTGAGTTTCAACTCTTCTAGAGCATTACTGATGGAGTATAAAATACTCTTCCCATTTGTGAATGTTAATTGGCATTACTGAATGATATTAGATGTGTTTATTCCCTCCTCAGAGGAAAGTACATCTCATTATGATTAGTCTGTCCCTTGAGTGCTTCCCGGGATAATTAGGCTGGGATCTTCTTGTTGGGCCGAATTAATGTCGTTTCAATTCCGTTGTAGTATTTTCCCAGCCATTTAATTTGTCAATCCAAGGTTCATAGGCTTACGAAGCACCTGCAAAGTATATGCAAGACTAAAGTGAAATTAAGATAATCTAACCCCCCGTGAAACTAAGACTAATCTAATTTAACCCCCCTTAAACTGAAACAAGCAATTGCTAATCTAATGCTGGAAGATGAAACACACTGCTAAAAGTAAATTGCATAAAAGAAAGACAACATATGAAGAGTAACAAGACAACACATGTGAGCTCACATTAACAATCAAGCAATCTTAATTTACATCACAAGAATAAATGGCAAATCATGAAAGCATCAAAACCAATATTATGAACAAAATCTAAGAATTCCCTTCTCCATATTACAAAGTCAAGACTAACTTCTACAATCTACTATTCTCTAAGATAATCTAAGATCTAAAATATTCTAAGATAATATCCCATTCAATAATTATTATGAAATGAAGAGAGAACACTCTCTTTTATACATGAAGGAAACAACCATCTCATAATGAGAGATCCACTATTCACTCAACTACTTTCCTATTATTACAAGATATGATCCCTTCAAATCCTCCACATATCTTTCACAAATTCTCCACATGTCTCTCAACCAAATCTCCATGATCTTCTCCTTGAAATATTCTTTGCATAACTATCTCCTTGAAATGATGGAGGTGATATACGTGAATTTTTTTCATTGAATTAATCCTTCACATATTCCTACACATTACAAAGCTCATCCATACTTTGAGATATTAGTGAAAAACATGTTAATTTTCTAATATTTAATCATAAATTCACTTATAATACTAAAAATAAATAAAGTGGGAATAATAAGGTGAAACCCACATATATGTATGGAAATGGTATGATAAAAGGTTAATGGGACGATGAAATGTGAGGAATAGAGGAAGATAAAGTGGATGAAAAATGGACATTTCTGTGTCCCAACACTTCTCGTGCTCTCTTTGGACATGTGTGGTATTCCTCTTGGAGAATCGACAATGGTTTGCACTTGCTCATTCTGGAGATGGTGGCCAATCTTTTGGCACATTTTTGCTCAGTTATGTGATAGATACATATTGATATCTTATTTTTTCTGTACATGCTCAGTTTTTGAGATTGATACATTATGGTATCATTGTTATGTAACCAATTCCTTTCATTCTCAATGAATATCAAGGATTGCTTTTTTCTCCTGAAAAAAAAAGCTCCATACAATTATGATACCCCTTAGTTGAACAACCATACAATTATGATACCCCTTGGTTGAACAAAAGGATCTTTAGCCCCACAATATCTTATGTGTTTTCAATTAATAACATAAAGGTTAAGATTCTAGCAATAGAGTAGACATGCATTAGAAGTTTCATAGATACCAATGTATTAAACAATTGATTGACAACAAAATATAAAGTAGTACTCTTCTGTGAATAGGATATGGTGAATTAAATCCCACGTTTATGCTACGAGGCTTAGTCAAACAGAATACTACTTTGCCTACCTAGTTGTGCCATATCTTCCCCTTTGCGTGGATTTGTTTGTAGTTTTCCATAGTGGAATTCCTCCTCGTCGATGGTGTGAGTGTTTGTTGACGGTTAGTTCTCTTAGCTCCTTCATTTCTAACGTTTGTTTTTTATTTTATTTTTCCTAGCAGCATGTGTGTTGGAATCATGGATTCTCTATGTGTGTTATTGTCATTATCAGTGTTTTTAATGCGGATTTAAGCCTGCCCGGTCCATGTGGAGTATTGAATAATGGTTGTCCATGGTTTTCCTTTATGGATAATGGCAGCCTTTAACTTCTCCCTCCATGTATGCACTGGAGTGGGGTGTGCTTGGGTGCTCAATGCATAGCCTGAACCATTGTTACCCTCATAGCCTACCCACGTGTCTCGTAACGGTCTATTTACAATCCATTCATATCCAAACACGACCGTCTCCCTTTTGTATACTCTATGTTCCTTTTAATGTGGACTTTAGGTTGAGATCCTATGAGAAAGGGTCCCCCCCTTGTGTATATTTATTTTTGAGAAAGATGAGTATAAGAGAGTTCAGGGACTTTTTTTCATATGTCTGCCTTAAGGAATTTTATGATGTTAGATATTGTAGATATATGGGAGAGAGAAATCTGGTGTTAAATGAAAAAATATAGTAAAGTACCTAGATTACCAATATAGATGTGAAATGAGAATATAATTTGTAGTTTCCATATTTATTTGTAGAAATAAAAATAATTCTCAATTTATAAAAATCTGTACTACATATGTTTTCTGAAGCTGGAAAGTGCAGATTTATATAGTAGGATTTGTGTAGTCTAGTTTTAGATGCAAGAGACGAGGTGTCACTACACTTTGTGGGGCAGATATGAAGGATGAAAATGGTTGTAAGTTCCATATATGATTTGCAAAAGAAAAGTAAAGAGCTTTGTAAAGATAATTATGGTGGTTTAAAGGTGGTACAAGTGCCTATATTTCAAATGGGCATATGGTATGTACTGAGAGTTGATTGGAGGTTGTTCCAATGTGGAGATGAACAAAAAAAGGGATTTAGATTACAAGCATTACTTACATTCTATTTGTTGTCATATACTTCAGAAATCTATAATGAGAATTTAACAATGTTGATAAATTCAATGATTTGTGGGTTTTGGGATTGAGTGGTTTTAACTCTTCCAACAAGCAAGCAAACCCATCAGCAATGGGCCTTTTTTCTATTGGCTTCTCAAAGACCATTGTTTGTTCTAGAACGGTAAAAACAAAATCAAGCAAGTAAGGACATAATACTGCATAAGAGTTCACAAAGCTAGTCGTGATATGGCATATATTGGCGAGAAAGAGCACAATTTTCTTATTGTGATTGGCCAAATTTTGAAAAGCTTGTCACAAATTCAAGATGAGGATATCAAGAGGAGGATGTCGCTTGTATCTAATTGTTTTGACTATCTACACATACAGTTCACATGACAAAACATGTAAGTCTATTGCTAGGCTATAATCCAACGCAAGAAGTTCAATTAGGATGTGTGGTTAACTTGACCTTTCTAAATGTTTTCAGTCTATCAAGCACACGATTGCATTCAATCCCAACCTATATGGGGCAATGCAAAATAATTGTGTTTCTTACATTAAGTCATCTTCCCATCAGGAATTTGGCAGAAGAGATATGCCATTTTTGTAGGATTCAATTTGTCAACCTTTCATACCATGGGCAGCTAGAATCATTTCCTTATAAGACTGTACATATTAAAATTTTCTCCTATCTTAATTTAAGTGGATGTTTGAACTTAGAAATGATGTTGTGTGTAATTTATAAACTTATGAAAATGAGTGTGTTATATGTATGGTTAATTCTTGGATTAAGAGTGAAAGCTCTATCATTCTTCTTACATTTTTATGACTTGTTGGGTGACGAACTCACAGAGGCCATTGACTTCACCCGTCATCAGGGTTTGGTACCAAAATCCCTTAATACCAATTTTATCACGCTTATTTCTAGTAAGGACATACCTATATCATTCAATGACTACAGACCGGTCTCACTATGTAATTTAATCTACAAGATCATAGATGACATAATAAAACCTCAGCTTGGGATACACATCTCTAATGAGCAATGTGGATTCCTCCCTAACAAACATATTCTAGATGTTGTGGGTACAGCACAAGAATGTCTACGTTCGATCAAACAGAAAAAGCTCATTGCTTTTATATTAAAGATAGACCTGGAAAAAGCATACAATCATCTGGATTGGTAATTTATCCGGCTTATTGTCCAACAGATTGGACTCAGTATTGATTTAACCAATTGGATCATGTCATGCATAACCTCGGCCACTTTCTCTATTTTAATCAGTGTGTCACCTACTAATTATTGCAAAGGCAATAGAGGCATTAGGAAAGGGTGTCCTCTATCACCCTATTTGTTCATTTTGTCAATTGAAGGGCTGAGTCGGTTGATCCTCAATGACAAGGACAAAGGTATTTTCGCTAGGATCAAGGTGACTAGAACACTGTTTATTACTCACCTTATCTATGTTGATGATATTCTCATCTTTGGTGACGACAATTTTGTGGGTTGGCAGCATCTGAAGCCTATCATTGAATTATTTTGTGGGGCCTCATGTATGAAAATCAACTCTCTTAAATCTTGTTTCTCCTATACTTGTCATGATCAATTGATTACTGACTCCATTACATGTATTTTTTCTTATAATTTGGAAGTCTTGGAATTGGGTATCAAATACTTAGGCTTCCACTTGAAGACTAATGATGACAATAAAGGGGATTGGGCCTAGATCTTAAAGAAGCTTAGTTGGAAGGTGGTGAAGTGGACCTTGCGTTGGCTGTCACTTGGCAATAGATTGATCCTTATCACTGCGGTCCTACAAGGAATTCCAGTTTATTGGTTCTCCCTCTTCAAGGTTTCGAAAGGTACTAGTGATGCTATGAGAAAGTTAATATTCCACTTCCTCTGGGCAGGAAAACACAAATCATTCAAGTTCCATCTAACTGCTTGGGAGACTATCTCCAGACCCGAAAATCTTGGTGGTTGGGGGATAAAAAACCTCTGCTTATTTAACTTGGCTCTCTGTGCCAAATGTTTTTGGCGTAGTCTCACTGACAACAAACCGTGGGGTAAAGTTATCAGGAGTATATATTTAAAAAATGTTTCGCTTTCAATCTAGTTGAGAGACAAGTTTATGTTCATCCCCTACAAGATCTTAGATTTGGGAAAGTATCTCACATACCTTGCCATTCATTGTTGGTGATCTTGGATGGATGGTTGGTAAGGGTGTACAAGTGTTTATTGGGATTGACCTGATTGTTGGCATGTCGGGAGATGCTTCACTGTCCAAGGGTCTGAATAGACACCTTCATATTATAGACCTTTTCGTCATTAAGCAGGTGTCCAAGGAGATATATACGTTTGGAAGGCGGTGTCTCGTTGCACAGGAATTACACTTAATTGGTGACTAGGCGTTAGAATGGGAGAAGTATGTCACAAATATTATGATGGTCGATATTAATCTGGTGGATAGTAGTGATCGTATTGTTTAGTGAGGGAAGAAAAAGTGGGAGATGCCACAGCTTCATTGGCTTATGAAGTACTTGTTGAACAAAAAGCCCCCGAGCTCCTTCCTTGGTGGCACACTTGGATATGGAACAAAAAGCTCCCTGATAAGATACAATGTTTCAGTTGGCTTGCATTGAACAAAAATATTATGATATGGGATACCCTTCAGTCTGGGGGATTTACCGGGCCTGGTAGATGCATCCTTTATCGTGCATACTTGGAAACAACGAAACACGTGTTTGGGGATTGTTATTTCATCTCCAATGTCTGGAGCAACCTCATGGTCTCACTGCATTTGTCATTCATATGGGAGCCGACTGAATTGAAGGATAATCTCTTTAAATGGAAGAAATGTTTCCCTTCACTGATGGACATTCCATTGGCTACTACCTAGGAGATTTGGCATGCCCGCAATCTGGATATTTTTCAAGACTACAATATCAAGGCAGAACTGGTCTGCATAAATATCATGACTAAACTCAAGGATTTTGGATGTGGATCCTCACCACACAGCAACAGATTGACCCAACCTCCATTATGTGACAGGCCCATGGTGACCAGATTCTTCGATGGTGCAGAGCAAAATGGTTATTGTGGTGCATAGATGGTTATTAAACTAAACTAGATTCATATTTACAAACTAAGGAAGGATGTGGGCATTGGGTCCAATACTGAGGCTGAATTGGTGGCCTTATGGGGAATTCTCTGGTTTGCACACCAAAAACAGCTAAGCATTGGACTAGTACTAGGGGACTCCAAAGTAATTGTGGATTGAGTAAATCCGAAGCACCAGATTCTATATCTGAATCTTTCCTATTGGATGATCAATGTCGGAAGCATCATTGACCTTTTCCCGGAGGCTGTCTTCAACCACATTTACAGAGAATAAAACAGTGAATCTGATGCACTGTCGAAGAAGGCTATATATGATCAGCCTACCTGCCTCTACTATGGGGAATTTCTCAATGGGACTGTGATGGATATGGGTACATTAAGTTTTTAATCCTCCACAAAAAATTGTTCTACAATGATGACTACTAGGATTTAGCAGGACTTAAGACTTGTTAAATTAGATTGGAATGGAATGGTTTCTAAAGTTTATTTTAATACATGTGTATAGATTTTTATTTTTATTTTATTTTTTTTAATAATATAATTAAAAATAAAAATAATTTTATAATAAAAATAAATGTTAAATTGAATAAATCTGGTAAAGATCTCATAGTTATAATAGTATTCTCAACTAATGTATTAACAATATGATATTATAATAATATATCTGAGTTAGTTTCTTGAATCTTAACTATTACTTGTCATGGGTGTTGCTCTCAAATAAGGCAACTATTTAAAAAACCACTCAATAATTTAAATTAAGCTTAAGAATAATTATATTTTTAGGTTAAGAGTCTAGAATATGCAGTTGAATCGTTATTAGGGCACAAGTGGAGTGATTATGAAGGGTGCATCGAGGGAGATTATGGTCTACTAAGTTGGGTATTTAATTTAGTTGTGTAGGAAAGAGGGCACATGAGATGAGAGCACATAAAATTTATGTTTGCAAACTTGTTGGTGTGTGACATTTGTGTTGTGAAAACAAATAGAAATAAATGTTATAAAATGAGGGTGAGGAGGGGTTTTTGTATTAAATGTAAATGTACATCATTGCAATATATTTGGTCATCCTAGACCATTTATATATGGCTTCTAGTCATTTAATATTTACATGCATGTTTAAAATCTAGGGAAAAAATAGGGTAATAAATTCCCCTCCCCCTTAATTTATGCACCATCATTGGTGTGTCATCAATAATATATATACAATGACAAAACTTAATAATGTATTTAAACATGTGCAGTGTTCCTCCACATGGCATCTTCTAGATCCCAAGATGATTCTTTAGTTGCATTTTCCACACCATTCTTGTTCCTTGCAATCTTGCATAATTCTTGGTTATTCTATGTACAATGCACCAACATTGACTATTCACTGCCCTGGTTTTCTCCCAAGACTTGCGCTATATCAATCATCAATAAGAGTATGCATGATGGTAGAGAGTCCATTACAGGTTGCAATTTGTGGAGGAATTGTGGAAACGAATTGTTGTTATCTAAGGAATCGAATGTTTCAAAATCCATTAAGTTGAGTACATCTTCAGGGGATCAAAATGCATGTTATAACCATTCTCATGAAACAATTATAATGTCCATAAGAATTTTCTATACCCCAATGTATGAATGTACATTCATATCACCAAATAAGTACAAAATTTGTGTCCAATACTTATATGTATGAAAATCTCTTTGCTTCACATGGATTCTACAAACAAGATTTAAGATCACTACTCTTTCTGACACACCCTCCTTCATTTCAACAAAATTCACTCATTAGTTTCTCACAACAAATTCATTTAAGTTGCCTCTTCCTTTTCGCACTCACCCTTATAGGCTCAACCATCATCTTCTTATCAGTTCCTTAGGTGATCCATATTTCCAAGGATTTCACGTGCAATAAGAGAATCAACTCATAAAATCTTACTACCAAGCATCCCACCATTATCATCTAATTAAACAATAACATATTACAATCGTAGGATTCTAGTGTCAACGCATTAGTCTTCTTCTCGAGCTTTCTAGCTCACAGTAGGCATCCATTTCCCTTAGTAGGTATATTCACCATTCACTTGAGTCATACTCATAATTATAGAATATCATGAGTCATATTTCTATTTTTCAACCAATTGTAAAAGTAATTATTACAACAATTAAATTCCATATAATGCAACATGTTCCACATAATACTTAGCTTTCAATTATACAAACAATAGTCCCTATCTTCATTCTAGATTTCTTTCACTTCCATATCCAAGACATCTTTTTATGTAACTTTGTTCTCTCGTTGAAGCATTTTTTAGTCAATCAAAACATTTCTATTTTTTCATACAATTACTTGACTACATCCACAACAACCCATGAAATTATCTAGAATTATGAATTACAAATAATTCCATCATTTCACCTATTAGCATATAAATTGCAATGAAATATAACACAAGCATGCATTCACACAATGGATTCCAACATATGTGTGCATAACCACAAGCTTTATAAAATCCATTTATGCACTTCTACTCATTGTTCCCTTTTATTAATCTAAGAATAGCGTATTATCATGTCATGCATTTAACCATAATGATTTGGAAGGTTTATCCAACACCTCTAAACACCTTCTTCTTCGGCCAAACACAACACCAAAAATTTCCTTACGCATACTAGAAGGCATTTTCTTTCTCTACTCAGCAATCCTTTATAAAAATGTTCCCCTCTTATAATGTCTTTGTGCTAGTAAAAATGTTACAATTAAGAAAACTGACAACAACATAATACTTATGGAAAAATTTGAAGAAAACTGACAACAACATAATATGACAACATAATACTTATGGAAAAAGAACTCAAAAAAATAAAGTGATAGGTTCTATTAAGCATCTTACTAAATTAACCTTAAAAATTCTTGAATGGATTTTCTCTTTTTATTAGTTTTTATATGTTAAATCCAAATTGATTCAAATAAATTTTATCTTTAACTTCAATTTATATATATATTTTTTAACAGAAGCTGAAGAAATTTTATAAATATAAAAAAGGCTAAGCACAGCCATCCTTACACAATCTAGATTCAAAACATTGCATTGTTGTAGAAGAGTTTACAGAGGCATATAAGCAAACTACAACTAAGAGAGATATTCTGACTTTTTTTCCTGAAACTGAGATTGCCCCTGTAGGGGTACTGTCTAACAAATTGTTTGTTCAGCAATAAATAAAAATACATATTAAACCTAAATAGATATCAGTGAGACATAAAACTACAAAAAAAGGTCGAGAGAGAAGGGCCAGTCACTTTTGAGCTTCATGCCCGAGGATTGGCTTTCCAACCGAGGGTTCCTCCATCTAATGATCCCCTCGGGTTTCCTAACAATGATTGCCTTCTGTCATTCTAGTTAATTTCTGGACGTGTTCCTTGAGATAGTCTACTTTTGCCATTAACCCATGCAAATACTTCGTGTTATCACCAATTGTCAAAGTGTGACAGTCGTGTTGATTTTAGATGTACCTAGCATTGTTAGCAATGTTCCTGGTGTTGTTAAAACTGGTTCCAACCATGTTGAAAACCCATTTCATTCCACTTTGAAGATCTACAAGCGCTGACTTGATTTCCTAAATATCCTTGGAAGATGCCATGCTTTCTTTCTCTTGTATATCCAAAGAAGGCCACTGAGTTAAATCAAAGCAACTGAAGGAAAGTATACCTAAACTGAGTGACTGAGAGGGGATGGGTTGATCCTATGATATCCATGATGGTGTAGACACTTATTTCATTATTTGGTGGTGCGCCTCACTATCACTTTGCAAGCTGAGTAAACCGACAAAGAGAGAAATGAAATTTTCTTTCGGAGGAGCGATGAGAGGAGGGAACTTATCCATGTTTTAAGGGTGTCTGTGAACATTCATAATGGAGATATCTACGGAGCGTGTGAAGTAAAATCTTAGGATATCAATGATCTGGGGGAAGAGACGGTTATTTATTGCCATCCAGAAGCTAACAATATAGCTATGGTGGTCCTGACACGTCAATGGACATGTGCTCGTGAACTGAGGGTGAACGACAAATGGGGTGTAGTAGTGAAGCCCCCTTAGAGAAAGGAGGTTAAGGGACACGTTTGAGAAAATCTTGGTCTCCAATTGAGACAATACCTATCTTATTCTTAACCCCTTTATTGGCCATTTTGTCCGGTAGACTATTGTTTTTCCTTAGGATGTGGTAATATGTAACCTGGATGTTGGAGCTCATCTTGATGATTCGATTATGCAAACAAATACAATTGGTATCCCCACCGATGCAGCCATTCCTTATTTTCTGAATTATTTTTTTAGAGTATCCAAAGACAATGATCCTGTTGATGATTTCTTTTTGAACCAGGTCGATTCCTAGATAGAGAGCAAGCCATTCTGCTTCGTTGTTGATTTTTTCACCAATCCCCTAGGCGAATGAAACCACTAGATTTCCTCCGGGATCAAAGACAATCCCACCCGCACCTGCCTCTCCTTAACTTCGATTTATATTAATAAATAATTAGTTAACAAATTTAAACATCCATAAAAATATTTAAAAAACGTAAGCATTTCCATTGAAGCATTGTAGTTATTGTAGGTCATACTGAATTGGCTTTGGTTTGTGATGTTGTCGACTATCGAAACATTTCTTATCTAGGTATGGTCATACTTGGTCGCCAACTTTGAGTTAAAAAGTATTGGAATATGCCTAGGAGGCTAATGAGGTTGTTGCTCAATTAGATGTATAAGAACAATTACTATAAAAATCAATGTATATTAACATGTATATTATAATAGAAATTAGTATGTTATGCCAATATGTACACATCTATCTAGCAATGAGCATGTATGCGAGTGCAATGGAATTATTATGACTATCAATATGATAATATAATTTATATGGGGAGTTTGAATTTTTTGTTAACAAGAGCAAGTGAGGTTTATTATTCAAACACTATTGTATTTATCAACCACGTTTAATTTAATTATTATGTGGGATGATTGGCATTTTGGTTATTTAATATTTTACAAATCTATTTATGTATATATATCGGATACTTGGTATTTATGTTACTCAATGTTTGACATTTTTTTCTAAGCATAAAAAAAATCATGTTTCTTGGTATCTATGAGAATCAAATTGTACATATACAACCAAGTCTTTTAACATCTCTCAAAAAAGAAAAAAAGTCATAAAAAAAGACAACCGTACCATCCCCTTAGTAGTCTGCCATACAAAAGTTCACCTCAAAATACTGTCAAAAGTATAAAGAATAAACCAAACAAAAGGATATCCAAATACACTATACAATCCATAGAGGCCAAAAATACATAATAGAGCAAATAATACTGCCAACATACATCAGAATTATGTCTGTCTACTTCATAAATAAAGTTGAACCTTTATGGGTTAGACAATCTTCCATATATTCTTCAATAAAAATAACACCTTCAACTTCCCCAAGAGAAATTTTGGAGAACCCATCATCAAAAACATTATACTCTCTAAAATCATATTCAATTGAAAAATCCACAAAAGAATCCATAAGCACATTAACCCTCGGGCACCAACTTTCTAGAGAGAGGACCTGTAAATTGTATAAGTTTTTAGCCCAATTGACAATGACCAAGGATTCATAAAAAAAAACTGTAAAGAAGCAATGCCAACTGTAGATGCGAATTTGAGTAAACACCACAGGGACATTGATTCAACTTTAGTATTAAAACCAATCCCATAATTCATCCATAACTTAAAATTATGATTATCATTAATCCGTAGATTTATCCTTGCAACACAAATGCCACTTTGTGCAGCACCATCAAAGAAACATGTTGCATAATTGGAGACTTGAGGATTAGTAACATGACGAGGCTTGTTCCTAATCTAGATAGAAGCATATTCTTTGTACATGCTCAATATTCTCAAGCAACTAGCAGAAGCATTCAAGAATTTATCTTCATAAATATAAAAGTTCCTGGATTTCCATATGTCCCAGCAAATGAACATAGGAATCGTTTTATGTGCCTGAAATTTTCGAACTCATTGCTCAAGATTTTCTTCCAGAGAATTAGTTCCCCAACCTTGTAGGAGAACAATATCTGCAGTAACATCCTACCAGACAATCTTGTTGTAAGTGCAATGCACAAAAATATGATTAACAAAGTCATAGTCTTTTTTACACAGAACACATGTATTTGGGCTAGACCAACCCCTTCAAAGAATTTATTTTGAGTTAGTATGCAATTCTTAAAAGTAATCCAAAAAAATGAGTTTCAATGATATATGCCAATTTTAGATTCTATTATACCACCATTTAGAACCAGACTTTGAACGATAATTTGCAATTTCAAAATAAGCAACCTTGGCAACTCTTGACTTTGACATATTATTATTATACTTTTAGCTTTAAATGATGGGCTTGTAAACTATCTAATTCAATAACAAGTATTTGAACCAACTCCAATTACTCTAGTTTTTGACTAATTTCACATAACAAGAAAAATAAAAGAAAGAAATGATAAGAAAAGTTGGATTCTTAAAGGCGGAGGGTTCCAGGTTCTCGAAGGAGCAGAGAACTTGCGAGTGATTTGGAGTGAAGGCTAATGATCAGCTAGTTTTTGGCTCTTGCAATGACAAAACAAGGAGGGGGGCGCTCCCCCTCCATGTCAAGCATACCAGACATGACGACAAACCCGCAGATTAATGAAGGCCAAAGGGACATAAATGGAGAAATCAGGGAATCTGGGGGGTTAGGGATCCCACCCCAAATGATAAAAAGGGGCTTGGGAGGCTGTCTCCCGCGTGCTCAGACTATTCTTGCACTTAAGATCCGATCGAAAAAATTACGAAAAAAGTAGATCTCTAGAAGGAGAAATCTTTAATAGGTAAATTTATTGGAATCTGGCTGAAGGAAATGTATCTAATTCGTTAGATAAAGTATAATTGGAATCCCAAAGGGCATTGTGATCTACACCTGGGATCAAAGGGTTTTTTAACCATAATCCTCTTCAACCAGGAGGATCGGGATTAGATCTTGGAAGGGGGCCTTCTTATTTTTGGCACGGAAGAGAGATTCAATCCTGAGAAAGAGGACATGAGGATTGCTCTAGTATAAATCCTCCTGTACTCCCTGCCATGTGAGTATTGGGACCCAAAGATCCTTAAAGATAATGGGAACACACTACGGGAATTCATGAAAGCAGCAGAACAAACCAAACAATAGAGCTATACCACATTGACTCGCATATGTGTCTGTATGGATCTATCAAAAGAGCTACCAGAGGCCATCAATTTAAAGTAGGATGATGAAGAATGGAAACAGTCGATCAACTATGAACACATTTAGTTTAGATGTATACAATGCCATGAATATGGGAATTTCAGCTGAAACTGCCCAAAGAATAGCCAACAACCTCCAATTGTTCAGCAGACACAGAAAAAGACAGAGGACTAGGATGGATTTGTTTATATTCGGAACAAAAGGAAGCCTCGATTGGGCCCCATGTAGCAACATGGAAGAGGGCCAAAAGGGGAGAAATCAAACAACAACAACAAATTCACGATTTTGAGTGAGAGGGAATAAGAAGAGAGGCTTGACGATAAGGATGACACTCAAAAACCCCAATAGAACAAGATGAATGCCAAGGAGGTGGAGGACCTCAGACTAGAAGAACAGATGGAGGCTATGGAGGAATTGTTGGTTGTGGAGCTCAATATTCCATATTCAAATATATTATTGTTCAGTTTTGTTTGTACCCCAATTTTACTATACACTCTTCCCAGTTGGGGGGTGCAGGGGCGAAGCCCTTGAAAGAAAATCTTTGGATGTTTGTTGGCCAATAGTTTGCGGACCCATGGTATTGGGTGACCTATAGTATTTCCCATGGTAATTCCCCTATAAAAGGAAAGCATTGTAATATGAGTGTATACTGTGTTGTAGCATTGTAAACAATCTTCGCGATTGTGTGAGAGAAACTTTGAGAGTGTGAAGAGGAAGTGCAGCGGGGTTGTTGCAGGTTGTATCCCTTCATTTTGTTGGATGGTATAATAATAAAGGACTGGAAATTTCTGTGTGGATGTATCCCATCTTGGGTGAACCACATTATATATGTGTCTCTATTGTAATGTGTTTAAGATTTGCATCTTGTTTAATTATTTAATTGTATAATTGTTATTGCTCTGCAATCCTGTTTTTCTAACAATTGGTATCAGAGCCAAATTATCTATTTGGATGGTAAACTCCCAAGAAAGAAGGGTTCCTGGTTCGAGTGGGAGAAATGGCAGAAGAAGGAAAGTTTAGGGTTGAGAAATTTAACGGCCAAAATTACTAGTTATGGAAGATGCAAATGGAGGACTATCTGTACCAGAAGGATCTATACTTATCGTTGGGTGGAAAAATAAAACAATCGGCGACTATGAAGGATGAATAATGGGAGGTTCTTGACAACAAGGTGTTGGGAACAATATGGTTGTGCCTGGCTTCTTCGGTGGCTTTGAATATCTCAAAAGAAAAGACAACAGAGGGTGTAATGAGTGCATTGGCTCAGCTCTATGAAAAACGCTCGGCTTCGAACAAGGTATTTTTAATGAAGCGTTTATTTAATATGAAAATGTCAGAAGGTGGATCTGTTGTTGACCATTTAAATGAATTTAATACGCTTACTATTCAACTAAGTTCTATAAAAATGAACATTGATGATGAGGTTAGGGCTCTTCTGATCTTGTGCTCATTGCCAGAAAGTTGGAATAGTGTGGTCATGGTTGTAAGTAACTCTATTTCTAGTTCACACACTCTTAATTTTGATGATGTTGTTGGTGTTATTCTTAGCGAGAGAATTCGAAGAAAAAGCACATGTGAGACATCAGGTAATGCGTTAACCATGGATAGCAGGGGGAGACAAAAGGAGAGAGGAAGGAACCCAGGTAAACACAGCAAGTCTAGAAAGGGTAGATTGAGGTCTAGATTCGGAAAGATAGAGTCTTGGAACTGTGGTAAGAAAGGACATCTGAGGAAAGACTACAGAGCTCTAAATAAAACAAGGGATGGGCAGCAGGAGACTACTCAGGAATCAAACGTAGCAGATGATGAGTTACAAGATGCTTTGATTCTAGCATTAGATAATACTAGTGATTTCTAGGTAGTAGATTAAGGGGCTTCATGTCATGATACGCCCCATAGGAAATTCTTTCATGATTATGTTACAGGTGATTTTGGACATGTTTTATTGGGGGATGATGAACCATGTAAAATTGTTGGAATGGGTAAGGTGTGGATTAAGTTAAATAATGGAAATGAATGGAAGCCAAAAGATGTAAGGCATATTCCTTCTATGAAAAGAAATATGATCTCAACAGGGCAGTTGGGAGATAGTCGTTGTTTGTCTACGTTTGGAAAAACATGGTGGAAGATCACTAAAGGAGCATTGGTAATAGAAAAAGAAGATAGGATAGGTACGTTGTATTTATGTCCTCATAATACTGATTATTCTATATTTGTAGTTTCCATAGAAATAGGTGCATCGTTGTGGCATCATAGGATTGGCCACATGAGTGAGAATGGGATGCAAATTCTCCACTCAAGGAAATTGCTTCCAAATCTAAAGCAAGTTTGGATTGTGTGAGAACTGTGTTTATGGAAAAGATAAGAGAGTTAGATTTCTTAGGGTTGGGAAACAAAAGAAGAGTGAAAAGTTAGAGCTTCTGGATACATATGTATGGGTACCTTCTCATGTACAATCTCTTTGTGGCTCTCGTTATTGTGTTACTTTTATTGATGATGCAACTAGAAAAATGTGGTTATTACAATAGACATAAATCTGATGTGTTTGATACTTTTAAGAAGTGGAAATATTTGGTTGAGAATGAGACAGGAAAAATGTTGAAATGTCTCAGATCTGATAATGGAGGTGAATACTGCAGCAAGGAGTTTCATAGTTATAGTTCATGCAATGGGATTCGTAGAGAGAAGACAATCCTTGGAACACCACAAGAAAATGGTATGTCAGAAAGGATGAACATAATGATCATGGAGCATGCAAGGTGTATGAGATTGCATGCAAGGTTTCCCTTACAATTTCAAGTTGATGTTGTAGATATTGTTGTCTATTTAAGAAATAGAGGGCCTTCAAGCGCTTTGGGTGGTGGGATTCTAGATAAGGCATGGACAGACAAAAAGATAAACTACTCATTTCTAATAAATTTTGGTTGTGAATCATTTGTCCATATTGATCAAGAAAAGAAAACAAAGCTTGAGGCTATATCCAAGAAATGTACCTGTATTGGATATGGGTTTGATGATTTCGATTATCGCTTATGGGATTACGAAAATCACAAATCATTAGAAGTAGAGATGTAGTATTCAATGAAAACGTCATGTACAAAGATTGGTTGTAGGGAAAGAAAGAGGAAAAGGAAAACACAGAGTACTCAGTGCTTGATGAAATCAAAGAAAATGAAGTTCCAAAGGCACCAAAAAATCAAGAGAAGCAACAGGTACCTCAAACTCCTGCAAATGTAAGAAGATCTACTAGGTTAAGTAGATCCCTTGAAGGATTCTCTCCTTCACTGTATTATTTATTGATGATTGATTCTGGTGAACCAGAATGTTATGAAGAGGCAATGCAAGTAGCAACTATAAAGAAGTGGGAGCAAGGCATGGATGAGGAGATGGACTCAGGTAAGAAACCAGAAATGGGATTTGGTTGAGTTGCTTGCAAGAAAAAGGGCATTGCAAAATAAATGGGTTTACAGGTTGATGGAAGAAGATCGAGGCAAGAAGCAGTACAAGGATAGACTTGTTATAAAGGGGTTTGTACAAAATAAAGGTATAGACTTTGATGAAATATTTTCTCCTGTTGTTAAAATGACTTCAATTAGGACTATTCTAAGTCTAGTGGTGGTAGAAGATTTGCATCTTGAACAGTTAGATGTAAAAACAACCTTTCTCCATGGGGATTTGGAGGAAGATATTTATATGCAGCAGCCACAAGGGTATGAGATCAAAGGGAAGAAAATTTTGGTTTGCAGGTTGAAGAAGAGCTTGTATGGCCTAAAGCAAGCTCCAAGGAAATGGTATTTAAAATTTGATAATTTTATGACAAAGTAACGTTATAGTAGATGCCATTCTGACCACAGTGTTTATTTCAAGAGGCTAGATAATGGAAGATATATTATCTTGTTATTGTATGTGGATGGCATGGTTGTTGCATGGTCTAACATGCAAGATATAAATGTGCTCAAAAGAAAACTGGCTAAATCATTTGCGATGAAGGATTTGGGTGTTGTAAAGAAAATCCTTGGTATGAGAATAATAAGAGACAGGAAAACACAAATCAACATTGTCTCAAGGTGAGTACATAGAAAAGGTGTTGGAGAGATTTAGAATGAAGAATGCAAAACCATTTAGTACACCTTTGGCCAGCCATTTCAAACTAAGGAGATGTGTCCCAACACACATGAAGAGATAGAATACATGTCCAAGGTTCCCTATTCATCAGCAGTTGGTAGCTTGATGTATGCCATGGTGTGCATAAGACCAGATATTGCACATGCAGTGGAAGTTGTGAGTAAGTATATGAACAATCCAGTTAAAGAGCATTGGAAGGCAGTACAATGGATTCTCGGTATTTGAGAGGTACCACCTATCATGCATTATGTTTTGAAGGTTCGAACATTGTTCTATAAGGATATTTTGACGCAAATATGGTAGGTGATAAAGACAGAAGCAGGAGCACCACATGGTATGTCTTTATCGTGGGTGGAACAATAGTAAGTTGTATTTCGAAACCACAAAAGTTTGTTTCACTTTAAACAACAGAAGTAGAGTATGTTGATGTTATAGAGGCTATTAAAGAGATGATTTGGTTATAGAGGTTCATGGAGAAATTGGGTAAGAAGCAGGAGAATAACATGTTGTATAGTGACAGCCAGAGTGCCATTCATCTTGCAAAGAACTTGGCCTTTCATTTGAAGACTAAACATATACAGCTCAAGTACCATTTCATGAGATCTGTTCTATAAGATGAACTGTTAAAGTTGGAAAAGATACATACTAATCAGAATCCTGTAGACATGTTGACAGAGGAAACCAGAGAGAAACTGAGTTCCTGCTTGGTTTCTGTTGACCTTTAAGCATGAAGGTGAAAATGAGAAATTTGCCAAGTCCAAGGTTTAGAGCATAGTCCAGCAAGTGCAACAATGGTGGAGTTGTTCTAATCTGTCTCAAAGTGGGAGATTGTTGGTTGTGGAGCCTGATATTTCAGATTAAGAGATGTCATTTTTCAGTTGTGTTTGTACCCAGTTTATTGTGCACTCGTCCCAGCTGGGGGGTGCGGGCGGGTATGGGATGTTTGTTGGCCAATAGTTTACGCACCCATGGTATTGGGTGACCTGTAGTATTTTCCCACGGTAATTCCCCTATAAAAGAAAAGAATTGTAATACAATTGTGTATTGTATTGTATCATTGTAAACAATCTCTGTGCTTGTGTGAGAGAGACTGTGAGAGTGTGAAGAGGAAGTGTAGCGGCGTTGCTAAAGGTTGTATCCCTTCATTTTGACAGATGGTATAATAATAAAGGACTAGAAATTTATGTGTGGACGTAGCCCATCTTGGATGAACCACGTTATATCGATGTCTCTCTTGTAATGTGTTTAAGATTTGCATCTTGTTTAATTATTTAATTGTATAATTGTTATTTCTCTGCGATCTTGTTTTTCTAACATGAAGATGGGGTTGAGAACATGGAATTGGAACTGGGGGAGTTAAATCTATACGAGACTAAGAATGAATGTGAGAAAAAAGGGAAAGGTTGCGTCTCACAGTGACAGTTGGAGATCCCACAGAAAGCGATCATCAAAATAAGGGCCAATCAACAACTCAGGATAGCAAATGAACCCCATAAGGGAAACAAGCGAAAACAATCCCAGGAGGATCCGTGCAGAGGTAGGAAGACAAACAAGAAAAGGATTGCAGAGATAGGGGTCAAGCTTGTTGAATCAGGCTAGTATCCCACGATAGTAGCGACCTTTTCTGAAGTTAACCGAGTGAACCAATGAAAATAATTTCATGGAATATTCGGGGTTGTAACCACCCAGGAAAATTAAGGTTCTCTCAAAGAAGCTTAAGATGGAGAAACTAGTAGTTCTGTTTCTACAAGAGATGAAGTGTAAATCTAAAACCCTCGATCAAGTAGTATAGAGGATTTGGAAAGGATGTAGGACAACAGTTGTAGATGCCAACGGGGTGACGAGAGGACTTGAGATTATGTGGTGCCTAGAAATAATCAGCTTATCAAACCTTTGGGAAACTTGTTTCTCTTTATCGGAGGATTTCATGATCCTGGACTCAGGGGCAAAGGGAACCTTAACAAACAATATGGTCCAAGTATGTTCCCTCATCAACCCTCGTTTCTGGAAATTTTACGATGGATAAATGGGCAAGTAGGCAACAACCCATGGATAATGGGAGGAGACTTCAACCTGATAACCTCCCTAGAAGAAAGAAAGGGGGGATAAGGAATTTGGACAGATTCCAAGAATCCTTCAGGAACTTCATAGAAGAAATTCAACTAGTTGACTTAGAAACAAGAAATGGATGGTTCACATGGAACAATCGACGAGGAGGGGAGTACCACGTAGCATCAAGATTTGACAAATTCTTGGTCACATAAGACATTTTTAGAGAAGCATGAGAGGTGTCTTCCAGTATCCTTCTAGTGGTTGGGTCATATCATTGGCCAATATGTCTACAATGGGATTGGTCTAAACACCCCAATGGAAACCGTTCATATTTGAGCAATTCTGGATTGAAAACAAATATTTAAAACCATTAGTTTAGAAGTGGTGGCGGGAATTGGTTCCCCCTATGGGATCAGGGATGTACCAATTTCAACAGAATTTGAAGGCTCTAAAAGTGAGGATTCGTACTTGGAACAAAGAAGACTTTGGAAACATATTCCAAGATAATAATAAAAAGATTGATCACCCATCTAGAGGAGATCCAAAGAATGGGTATGAATGAAGGTTATGAGGATGACCTCAAACAATAAGAAAAATAACTCCTAACCCAGATAGCCTCGAGGGAGCGATAGGAAGAAATATATTGGAAGCAAAATTCAAGGAACCAATGGCTCTAGGAAGGAGAACGTGACACAATTTTTTTCCATAACACGGTGATACAAATTAGGCAATGATTGAAGATTCACAAACTAAGGAAGACAAATGGAAGGCATGTTGAGACTAGAGCAGAGATTGAATAGGAGTTGGTCAACCACTTGAAATAGGTCATGATGGAGGATCTGATGAATAGGCAACAAGACATTACAAAAATAACCCAACTCCTCCCGGCGGTGATCACTCAGGAACACAATGAGATATTGATCAAACCAATACAGCTGCAAGAGGTAGAGAATGCAATGCACCAAATGACTTTGGGAAAGATGCCAGAGATGGATGGCTTCACCTCCGATTTTCTCCATTATTTTTGGGACGCCATAAAACAGGAAGTTTGGGAAATTGTTGAGGAATCGCGCCAAGATCGAGGAGTCCTAAGGGCTTTCAATGTGATCTTTTTGACTCTCATCCCCAAGTCAGAGGGAGTGGATATGACAGGTAAATATAGACCCATAACTCTTTGCAATGTCATTTACAAAATAATTTCTAAAGTCGTTGCCAACATATTGAAGCTGGTCCTCCCCCTCTTTATTGGTCCAGAAAAATCAAGGTTTGTGGAAGGAAGACAAATCCTAGAAGTCATTATTCATTTCCATGAAGCTATCCACTCCCTCAAAGTTACAAAAAAATCAGGCATGCTTGTTAAACTCAATATATGCAAAGCATACGACAAACTGAGTTGGCAGTATAGGAGGGAAGTCTTGAAATCCTTTGTCTTTGGAGGTGACTGGAGAGAGTGGGTTATGAACATGGTATCTTCCACATTTTTCTCAATTCTGCAGACCCGCACATTGAACCCAACCAGAGGTATCCGACTGGGGGACCCCCTATCTCCCTTCCTCTTTATTATCATGGCAGAAGGCCTTAGTTGGCTAGTCAAATCCCAGACATCCAGAGGCTACATTCACGGTTTAAACCTCCACATGGGTGCAAACAAGAAAACCCATCAACAATTTGTGGATAACACCATGCTAATAGGGCACCCTACAGTCCAAGAGGCAAGATATTTCAAGAAATGTTTAACAATCTTTTCCAAGGCTTTGAGTTTAGAAGTGAACTCGGAAAAATCTCAAATATTCTTCTTTAACACCCCTAGGGTGACACAAAGGAACATCATTTGCATCCTCGGTTTTTCAGTGGGAGCACTCCCATCAAACTATCTAGGAACCCCAATGGCGGAAGGGACAACCAGGAAGGTTTCATGGCGGGATCTTTTGGATCATATGAGGAAGAAGCTATCAGGTTGGGAAACCAGGCCGTTAAGTTTCCCGAGCAGATTGATCTTGGTAAAGGCTATTCTCCAAGCCATGCCAATTTATTTATTCTCATTTTTGGAAGCTCCGAAGGTAATCCTCAAGGAAATATGCAATATCCAACGTGTTTTCCTATGGGGAGGTAATAGGGAAAAGTATAAAATAGCGTGGGTGAGCTGAGACAAGGTTTGTTATCCCAAGGACAATGGAGGTATAGGCCTCCGGGATCCAGAGAAAATAAGTGAAGTCCTAGGAGCCAAAATCTGATGGACGTGGTGCGCCCATACAAATGAGCCCTGGGATAAACTGTGACACATGAAGTATGCCCAAGATGAGTCCAGCAATGATATAGTCCGATAAGCCAAGATAAAGCGAGCTCCTATATATGGATGACTTCCCAACGAAATAAAATTCTCATCCAAGACCATTGCTTCTGGGAAATAAAATATGGACGTGAAACAAATTTCTGGGAGGGCTTATGGAACCAACTTTCCAAGCTCTCGAAAAATACCAGATGGAATACAACTCGAGAAAGAGGTATAAGAGAAGGAGGGATAAAAGTGCACCAGTACTGGTCTGAGCTGACTAATAACTAGGATTACTAGGAATGACAAGGTGAGGAATGGTGGGAACACTTGACAACCGCAGAGGAGGTGAAGGAGCTCCAGGACATGCTTAATGAATGATTCATACAAAGACAAATATACCAGTAGAAGTTGAGATGGGGGTACTCTCCTAGAGGAGTCTTCAGCATAAAGGAGGCATACGACATAAGGACCAGCAAAGGGGAAGCCCATGAAGAGATATGGGTAATGAACCCTTAGCCAAAAACCACCACCTTCATTTGGTTGGTCATAAAGAGAAAAATTTTGACACGGGGGAATATCAGAAAAAGGGGATATGAGGTTCCAACACAACGTCCTCTATGCTACAACAAAGAGGAGAAAATGAACCACCTTTTGGACGACTGTCCCTTTTCCTCAGCACTCTGGGATCGGGGGGCGACCATTTTTCGTTGATCGGACAAAGTCAGGAGCCAACCAAATCAAACTCTCAAAAACTGGAATATGAAAGCATTCCAGAACCCTATCCTCAATATGATATGATCAATGTTCCGAGGGAAGCTATCATGGGTAATATAGAAGGATAGGAATAACATAATCTTCCAGGACACGAAAGCCACGGAAGAGGAAGTATGGAAGAGACTAACTCATAATATTCAGGAGACAGTGAGGAATCACTAATGGATGGACAAGGACATGGAGCTAAATGATTAGGAGACCTGAATAACAGAAGGCTAGGGGCTCAGTAAAGAAGACATAGGGGGACTTCGTAAGTGCTCTATGGTCCGACAATCTACTAGTCCAAATATATGGTCACCACCCTTAGAAGGAATCTTCAAGCTCAATTTTGATGGCACCTCAAAAGGCAACCTTGGTCTAGCGGGGTATGGCGGAGTTTGTAGGGACTCAATAAGGGCGATCTTATATGTTTACTATGGATCTATTGGACTAAAATAGAACAACGTTGTAGAGCTTGAAGGACTCATGCAAGGTATTAATATTGTTTCCAAGTCAAGTTGGTTGTTGGTGATGGTTGAAGGCGACTCACAGGTCATCATCCAAATGGCCAGAAAGATTGCTAACAAGAAAAGGGCGAAGAAAGTGGCAACTAGTTGGCACATCCTGAACAGACTGGAAAAGTTAGGGGCCCTAGTATCCATGAACCTCACTTGGCATTTCAGCCACGTTAGAAGAGAATCCAACAAAGTGGGTGACCTCTTGGATAATGTGGGAGTTGGAGGAGGACACCGCATCAACGAACGATAGTTGCAAACGTTTGAAGGAGCAAATTGGATAGACCAATGCCACCATTTGTCCAATGGTGATCATGTGGCGTCAAGACGGGAAGGAAGGGCCAAGAAGGGTACTCATGGCCATCCCACAAGCTCACACGCGTATGGGACAGATTCACCCCACCTCATTTAATCCCGAAGAAGCAAGGTCAATTAAAGGATGCCCCATCTTCGTCTTTGGTAAGGGTCAACAGTCATTACAGTTGCAGGGGAGATCTGGAAAGGATACGATCGGGCTCTCACCTCAGGGATTTAGGAATCACATCATGAGGGACAATGAGACATGTACAATAGCTACAGTTCAAAGGAAAGTTATGACGGATGAAGTAATGAGCCCCCCATTTTTAGAAATTATAGTCAATCCGGCTATAAAACTAGACGGGGGAGGGTGTCTTTCATGCCCAAATTTGTTCAGACTAGACCCTATTGTTCCCATTGTCATCAGAGTGAACCACCTTTGTCCAAGTCTCACCTGCCTGAAAATCAATCGTAGGAAGATGGCTCCGAGGCGGAAACACGATGACACCGAAGCAACCACCTCGTCGACACCTCGTGGCTGAGGGAGGAAGATGGAGGCCAGGAGATATCTGGGGGGTGTTGGAGGAAGGGTAACTCGTGCCCAGACGTTGTCTCAAACAACCACGACCTTTTTTCATAATAGAATCCCCACCGTCATCCGCGACGAGATAGAGGTGATAGAAAAGGAGTTGTGGGAGAGGGAGAAGGTTGCTCCGATGGATGAAATAAGGGAGGAGGTTGAGGAGTGAGTTATGGACCCTGGCACTACGGCGGGGAGAGCGTTGTCCTACGAGCGCCTGATGATGTCGTATTGGATTATGAAGAACCTCATGTCACATGTGATGATGGAGGGGGGAAACACGAGGCGAGGAGATATGGATTCGGTCCAAGCGTGGAAGGAACACCATTGGGACTGCAAGTTGATGCACATAAAGGTCGATCTTATTGGCAACAAATTGGGACTGAATTTTTATGCCCCACCCTCTCCGGTCATCGATGGAGGAGAGGCTAGCAAGCAAAGTGGCAAGAAGATGGACGCAGAACCGGGCGCGAAGGAGAAATTGGGAGTTGCTCAATGTATACACACAGAGGGCTATGGCGAAGGAGAAGAGGAGCGCATGTAGGTTTTTGAATAGGTTCTACCTTGTTAAGGCCTTTTTCTTAGGCTTCATGCTGCAAATAGGCTCTAATAGTTTTTATGAAAGTAATTTGTTAGTTAAGAACGAAAACAAACTCTGGCTAGTACAATGCAAAAATAAAGGACTGGTATTTTTTTTAGTCCCACTAGAAACAGACTAAAAAAGGAAGGCCGAAATAGATTTTGGAAATGTCATGAGGCTAGGCCCGATAAGACTCTGGAAAATCACTATGTCATCTGTTTTTTATGATAATATAGTTTTTCATTAAAAAAAATTATAAAAATGCATATGCACATAGCTCAAACGTTGAAAGGTGCAACCCATAATTACGGGGGAAAGTTAGAGAAAGTGCCCTTATGGGAGATGTGTTTTTGGTAAGTCACTCTTCTTGAAAGTGTATCTTCCTGCTCCACATGTACAAATCACAACGCTTCCATTTAGAGGAAAGAAGGATTAATAGTATGTAGGATAAAAAACAACCAAAACGCCCTACTTCTTTGGTGGTTTTTTTTATGAAATCTGATCAAAATCTCCTCTAGAAATTGCAATTTCTACAATTTTGCAATTCCAACAATTACATTTATCTGTTTTAAACTAAATGTCGAATTTTAAAACAACCCAAATTATCAAAATCGCACTTTAAGCAACCGATACTACAATTTCAACCATTCTTACTTTGCCAAATCGGAATGATTAAATTTGCCCATATACTACTTTGACGAATAGTGAGTCAAGGAAACGTGGCTTGTAAGGAAACAAACAATTCATTTTTTTTATTTACCAAGTAAGGTATAAGTTCGTGGTTGGTAACAAAAAGGACATACATGAATTAGAAAATCAAAACAATAAAATACCTTTATTTAAAATAGAGATATATTAAGGAAAAGTTACATTTTCAAAAGTAATTTTAATAAAAAATTTGAAAAGTATTTTACAAGTGTATAATCGTAATGTTTATAACATATGTTATACGCTAAGTTTAGAAAATACCATCAATGGAAAGAGGTGAAAGCAATGATTAAATTTGACTTTTAAGGAAACAAACCATTCATTTTTTTTAAATTTTAAGTAAGGTATAAGTTCGTGGTTGGTAACAAAAAGTACACATACGTGAATTAGGAAATCAAAAGAATAAAATACTTTTATTTAAAATAAAAATATATTAAGGAAAAGTTACATTTTCAAAAGTAATTTTAATAAAAAATTTGAAAAGTATTTTACAAGTGTATAATCGTAATGTTTATAACATATGTTATATGCTAAGTTTAGAAAAGACTATCAATGGAAGGAGTTAAATCAGGAAATCAAAAGAATAAAATACTTTTATTTAAAATAAAGATATATTAAGAAAAAGTAACATTTTTAAAAGTAATTTTAATATAAAAAATTGGAAAGTATTTTATAAGTGTATAATCGTAATGTTTACCTATGTTATATGCTAAGTTTAGAAAGGACTATCAATGGAACGAGGGTATTTGAAGTTGGTTTTTACAAATTCGATACAGAGAGATAGATGGAGATAGGGTTCCATGGCCGATGAGAGGGCTAGGGTTTCATGGTCGCTAGAGACCAGACTGGGATGAGCATACAGAGTAAGACAAGACATGGTAGAAGATTGTTCTCGTCAGTAGTTACTGTACACAGTTCCCATCTGTCATCTATTCTTACTGCAGATTCTTGAATTTCTGCCCTCTCCTCTATTTGCGGTTGCTTTCACGGGATTTCGCTACCGGTAACTTGTATTTGGGAATCTTGCATGGCATGACTAGTTCTTCGACGTTGCCACTTCCACCACCTTTCGAATCCACCACCTTTTACTGATTAACCTATGTGTAATGATGTGGCATGGTGGTCTATCAGCGTCTACGACTTTGGTGTAATGATGCGGCTTGGCGGTCTGTAGAACAACACTAGACTCGATCTTTGAGGTATATTATTCTGAGGTACACTACTTTGACCGTTCCTCTACTTGATTTATTTAATAATTTGTAGTTTTGATTTATCCCTGACTGTAGATGGATCTTAACCCTACATGGAGTCCACCCTCTCGCAAGGGTTAGTACCAACCATGCAAAAAAAGTGGGAAGTTGCAGTATTTTTTTTGGGGTTTTAGGGTTTCATTATATGCTATTTTTTGTTTCTTGCTCCTAGTCAGGGTTCGTTGTGGTTATTGTTTTTGTCAGATTTACCTTCTTTCTGTTGGGTATCTATATTATATACAGTTGTGCCACAGTCTTGTTACCTTCTCGGGACCCAGCTCCTGTCTTCCTCTAAGGAACGCTTGTACCCTAGTTACGGCTCCAACTTCGACGAGCATGGAATCTCCTGAACTTTGTCCACCTAGTGGACATTCTGGGGGGTTTGATCACTCTTCCTGACATCAGCAATGACGAAAAACAAAACTCTTGAAAGCCCTTGACACCAAGTGTCGTTATGTTATTGGGCGAGATGTTATGCTCGATAGGGTTTATGTTCTCTGTCGAAGGGCGTTGATTGGCTGGTTGGAATACTGCAACATGAACAAAGAAGAATGGGTTACATGGGCCACTACCCATTGGAAACTTATCCACGATTATACCTCCACCATTAGCCTACTCACCAATCGATGGCTGGTCATAGTCTTTATCGAGGATTTGGATGCATCCCGCATATTGGACTCCCTCTGGACCATTGGAAATGGCTCTCTTGTGCTTAGTCGTTGGCATGCCAAGTTTGACCCACTCAAAGAAAGAGTCATCAAACGACATATTTGGGTCTTGATGCCGGCTCTTCCCTTCCCATTGTGGAATAAAGACTTCCTGATTAGTATTGTGAATTCACTCGAGAGAATCGTAGCTCTGGAAAAAGATTTCCACCTCATATTTGACAAGAGAATGTCTAGGGTTCTGGTTGAATTGGATGTCTCCAAAGGACTCCTGTCGGAGATTGAAATCGACTGTGGTACCTCAGTTATTACCCAAATATTAGATTATTTGAACGTTCCGTTTAGATGTAGCCACTGTCACGAGACAGGTCACTTAAAAATTAACTGCACATCCCTCCGGCGTGGGCTCCCATTAAAACTTGGCTTCACTGGGATAGAACATGACTCAGACTCACCAATGGAGGGGTCACCCCCTGTTGAGACTTTTGGCTCTCCTGTTCCCCCTGGTCCCTACGATTCCTCATCTTCGACCTCCTTTGGCGACCTCATGAAGGGTGAGTTACAGTACATACAGGACATTGAAAGCATTGCTTGTTCAACCTCAACCTTGGGACCTACTAGAGAACCTCACTCCTTGTTACCTGCTGCCCTTGCCTCCTCTGTGTCCCTACCATTGACTACATCTCCTTCTCGACTTGTTGAGCCCTCAGTAGGTTTACCTTTACTGGAACAAGTATCCTTTCCCCACCTCAGCATAGCCACTCTCCTCCTCCCTATACTTTGGAAGAATATCCACCACTCGAGAGGAACACTACACCTAATACTTCCACTGATCCTACTAGTCCTACTACTTCATCTTCCATCTTGGACCCGTCACTGCTGAAGTCTTTGGACATATTTACTGACAAATCACCTGTCTCGCCCTCCACTTTACCCCTAGATTCGATCAGATTCCAGAATGTTACTATCAGGAAGTCGAGGAGGAATAAAATTGCTGATGATTCAGGTACTTCGAGTCTTTATACTCCTCTCTCAGCTCGTAGCAAAGCTGCAGCCAGATCCCTGAACTCTCCATAGGCACTTAGAGCATTGTCACCTGACTCTCAGGTTGACCAATGAGGATCCTCTCCATGAATATTCGTGGTTTTGGGGGGGAATACCAAAAGAAAATCCCTCGGATTTCTATTCTCCTCTCTCAATCCTGACATGATTCTGATACAAGAAACTATGTGCGATCACATCTCAGCCCTTCACTACTTTTTCAAGTTAAAGTCGGGCTGGGAATTTTGTGCTCTGGACTCCCATGGTCTTTCAGGGGGTCTACTTACTGGATGTAACCCTCATCTAGCACGATGTAAAGCTTACCACTCATATGCAAGGATATTAATCAAGGTTAAACTCAAAGGATTAGATACTGTGTTCTCCATAGTTAACTGTTATGGTCCTTGTGCCAATAGAGCAACATTTTGGAATACTGTATTAACTGGAGGCATTTTTTATTATCCCAACTTGATACTTGTTGGTGATCTGAATTTCACCCTATCTGACATTGAGATTTGGGGCAACAGGGCCCATTTGGAACATGGTGCATTTTTTTACTCATCTTCTGGATATCGCTAACATGGTTGACCTTGTCCCACTTCACCCTAGCCCTACCTGGAGAAATGGAAAGAGTGGTACAGATGGTGTCAGTAAACGCCTTGACAGGTTTCTAGCTTCTCAACTTACTTTCCCAGTTCTTAATAACTATAAGTCTTGGTCTCACCCATCCAAGATTTCTGACCATTATCCGGTTTGCCTTGAGTGGAACAACACTAAGCACTATCATGTCTATCCTTTTAATTTTAATAGGACCTAGCTTCGGGAACAAGACTTCACGGATTTGGTCCATACTTCCAGGACTTCTCAATTTCCCCCACAACTTGATCAGATGTCTGTTCTCACTACTAAACTCCAGAGACTCAAGGATAAAGTCAAGGTTTGGGAAAAAAAAGAAAAATTTAACTAAAGATCGGGAAACTACTAAGGTTGATTTTTCCATTCATAAGCTTCTTAATGCCCAGACCTCTGGTATATTGTCGGTCTACAAGTCATCTCAGCTCTTACAGCTGAAAGCTCGCAAGGATACTTTATTGTCCCATGAGATCCTCACTTGGAAACTTAAGAGTAGGGTAGAGTGGCTAAATGAGGGGGATGCAAATACTAAATTTTTTCACTCTTATGCATCAACTATGAGAAACTCGAAAACTATTTGGGGATTACAGAACCAGCATGGCTCTATGATTGAAGGTGATGCTTAGCTTAAGGATATGGGAGCATCACATTTCACTGATCTCTTTACTGATGATGGTGCCTCCAACATTGATGACCAACTTAAGGTTATCAGACTTTTCCCTTCCTTCTTCACAAAAGAAGATAAAGCCACCTTCCTTTCTGATTTCTCACTCTCAGAGATTGAAGGTGTACTCAAAGGTTTCAAAAAAGACAAGAGCCCAAGGCCTGATGGCTGGCCGATCGAATTTTATCTCCACTTCTTTGATCCAGTTGGTCATGACATTCTCAATGTTGTTACTCAGTCCAGGACTGAAGGTAGGGTTATTGGAGCCCTCAACGCTACTTTCATCACTTTGATTCCTAAATGTGACAAACCTAATTCCTTTGCAAACTACAGACCTATCTCCCTTTGCAATCTAGTATATAAGGTCTTCTCCCAACTGGCTGCTATCAGACTCAAACCCATTCTAGACAGAGCTATAACGAGGAACCAATTTGGGTTTCTTCATAATAGAAAGCTAATAGAGCCTATTGGTATTGCACAGGAAGTCATGCGCTCCATAAAAGTGGAAAAGAAAAAGTTATGATCCTCAAACTACACCTGGTCAAGGCCTTTGAGAGGGTCAACTGGACCTTTCTTAGATTAGTCCTCTTATAGATTGGTATACTGACTGTAGATGTAAATTGGATAATGGGTTGTGTGGAATCTTCAAACTTTGCAGTCTTAGTCAATGGTACTCCTTCTAGATTATTTCCTGTATCAAGAGGCATTAGACAAGGATGTCCTCTCTCCCCTCTACTATTTATATTGATTATTGAAAGTCCAAGTCTGATGATTCAAAATGCACAACAAAGAGGGATCATTACGGGTGTCAAGGTTACATCCTCATAGTGTCTCACACACTTACTTTTTGTTGATGATGTCATATTATTTGGTGAGGGAATTGTTCATGAATGGTAGCACTATAAACAGCTTCTTGATCTTTTATGTTCTACGATGGGCATGCAAATTATTGGGGAAAAATATTCATTTCTATATAATGCTATTGATGAGCACACCAAGGAAATCATTGCAGTCATTCTGCCATATAAAATGGAGCCACTGTCAGTGGGTTTCAAATACTTGGGCTTCTATTTGAAACCATTGGGTTACCAATTCAATGACTGGCGTTGGCTTATTAAAAAATTTGAGCAAAGAATCAGTAACTGGACTTATAGACTTCTCTCACTTGGAGGCATACTGATCTTGATCCAATCAGTTCTAATGGGGTTATCGGCTTACTAGTTAACATTGGCGAGAATGCCCAAAACTATTATGAACTACCTAAGAAGTGCCATCTTTAATTTTCTATGGGGGAACTCTTATGGGAATCACAGAACACACCTGGTGGACTGGCATAAGATCTACAGACCCTATGACTTAGGAGGTTGGAACATAAAAAATTTAGATTGGTTCAGCACAACTCTTAGACTAAAGAGTCTCTGGCGAGTATTGAATGGGGATGGTATCTGGTCACTCATTGTGAAATATAAATATCTCAGAGATCGGACGGTTGATGCATGGCTTCGCTGTAAAGAATTAAAGGTACAAGGTACCCCATTTATATGGAATGGCTTTGCAAGAGCTCTGTCTTGGATAGCCAGTCACTTAGGTTGGAAAGTTCGAAATGGCCTCAGCATACAAATTTAGTGTGGATCCGATTGCTGGCATAAATTTGAACTTCGATCTCCCTGAGGATCTCAGAAGTTATTTGGCCAATTATGGCATCACCAAACTCTATGATGCACTATACTTTGACTATGGGCAACAGTATTGGCTCTCTTCTACTGACCTTGACCCCGATGGTTCTTGGAAAGAGATTTGGACTAATTATATTAAAGGTCTCTCCCATGGTTGTATCCAACTTTGCAGAAAATAGGATTCTCTAGTTTGGATGTACAAGAAGTTAGGAAAGGTGACTACATGCCTGCCTTATGAATTGATTGCTTCTTGCACCATTACTGAACAGTCGGACTGCTCAATGGTAAAAATCTAGAAATTTAACTTGCCTCTTAAGGTAATTTGTTTTACTTGGCTCTATCTCTCCAATCATATCAACACTTGGGATACATTGTGTAAAAAAGGATGGGTTGGCGGCAATTATTGTTGTTTATGTTTTTCAGGGGCAGAATCTGTTGATCACCTCTTCATTGACTATAGGTTCATAAAGGATACTATACTGGGAATCCATTTGGCTCTACACCATCCTATCCACTGGAATGAACCGACTTTTAGGCTCAATTGGACCAGATGGATGAATAATGAAAAAGAATTGTTATACCTTCCTCTGCTGATATCCTGGAGCATTTGGCTCGCTAGAAGCAAGTATATATTTGACGATCATAAACCAGTTTTAAAATTGATTATTTATAACATTTTGGAGCAGCTTCAGATTCATCATGTGAATGTCCTGCCCAAACGCAAGAGGAGACTGATAGGTATGGAATAGGAATCGATGTACCATGTTGGCTATTTCGATGGGGCCTGTACAAACAATATTGGAGGTACATGTGTTCATCTCAGGATCAGTGATGAGTATTTTTTTCTGTATAAAAATGGGATGTAGACGTAGTACCAACACCCGAGCGGAACTCCTTGCCCTCTCGGTCTTACTGGCATTCTCAAAATTGATTGGGCTAACATATCTGCACATTAGAGGAGACTCTCTAGCCATCATTAACTGGTTCAATAGACAGGTTGGTCTATCGACTCTTGAACTAGCGGGCTGGTGAACCTATATAAGAAGTGTAGAAGCATCCTTTTCCCAACTCGAAGTTGCTCATGTATACATAGAATACAATGATAAAGCGGATAGCTTATCTAAGGAGGCACTTGGACTAAATTTTGGGAACCTTCATTATATGGAATTCACTGAGGGCATTTGCAGTGGGACAGATTCCTTCCAGTTCTATTAGTCATTATCTTATTTATCAGCCACTTATGGCTTGCATTTGATGGCACACCCTTTGGTGTATAGCTGGATTAATTCCTATTTTCTGGTTAGATTGTTCCCAGTAGTGCCTCCTTATCTCAACAATCAGTCTTTTTCATGTACCTCTAATACTTGGGGTTTCGGGTCTGAATTTGGTTTCATGTCTCTTGCTGTTATTTTAGACTTTATGTCTACTTTGAAGGACGTATGGCTGGTCTATGGCCAATCCATGTATTTGTGTGCCTGATGCAGCAAACAAGTTACCTTTGATTGTAATGAATAACAAGGAATCACTATTTTTCTCCTGGAAAAAAGGGTATTTGAAGTTATAATATAAATAAAAGGAGATGTTATTATAATGAAGTGTTGTTTTATTGAGCTAAGTGTTTGTTGAAGCTCGACACATTTTACAACATAGTAGAGGGAGATGTGCAACTCCTTTCGTTGTCATCTTAAAGCTAACACATCTTTTTTTTAAATGATAAAATATTATAAAAATAACATGTTGGCTCAAATTAGATTGAAAATATTTACACTTACATATACATATACATACATATATATATATTCAAGAAATTAAATCGTTTCCTCATTGTTTACACTTTAAAAAGAGGTTTGTACCTCAAGAGAGTTGATCTCTTTCTACCTCAATGCTTCAACGTTTACACTCTAAAAGAGGGTATGCACCTCGAAAGATTTGATCCCTCTTGATGCTTGGTAGATCCCCTTTTAAGATGGATCTTCAATCTTCTAAGAGAAATTTTTATAGGAAGGAGGATTTAATCCTTGGACTAAATGTACATATACTTTTATAATTTAAAATATAGTTTTTTTTTCATTTGATGGAAAAAAAATACCGTTTTTATATCGATATTATGTGAAGGGTTTGAGATTATATTAAAGATGATAGAGTTTTCCTTGTAAAGAGGGAAAGTATAAAGTGGAAAGAAATATCTATATAAAAGGAATTTAAGTGTATGTGAAGCATTGAAGTATATTAAGAAAATTATTATTGAAGGAAGTTACCCAAACACATTTTTTTTTAAAGAATTTTGCTACCAATTAATTATCAAATAAGAAATTGAGACTATGAATGCCATTAAAGACTCAACATTTTGGACTAAATGTCCTTGTTGTAAATGGGAATTTAAGTATTTCTCAAGCTTTAAAAATAAAATGCTCATTTGCCACAATTGTAAAAAAATTTACATTGCAAAGGAATATTTATATAATGCACATACACATGAATTAATGTTGCAAGACATCGGTATGAAGTCAAACTCAGAATGTCCTTCATTAAAAGACCCTAAGGATGTATGAACACTGATCCTTCAAGATAGCTAGAAGTTAATACAAAAGTTGCAAAATAGACAGAAGAAATGTGACAAATTCATCACTGAAAAAGACGAAGAGATATCTCGCCTAAGAAATCATAGTCAGAAACTACTTGCAAAAATCATGAAGTCAAAGGAAAAGAAGTAGTGTTTTTGAAATGTCGAACAAGAGAATCATGATCTTGCAAAGGAATTGAATAAGAATTTATTAGATAAAGATCAAGAAGCTTCTAGCTTAAGGAACCTTAACCAGAGGTTGCTTGAGCAAATCAAAAGATTAAACTGAGCACAATCGAGAAATTAAGAACTTAAGGACAAAGTTAACAAGCCAAAGAACAACGAAGAACTTTCATGCTTAAGGATTCATAATCAGAGTTTACTTACCCAAATCAAGAAATTTAAAAATGATAAGAAGACACTACAAGAGAAGTTAGAGCAACTTATCAATCAAGAACCAACAATCAATAAAGAAACATTGATTGATCTCCTTGAAATAAAGACGTCTTCAAAGGTAAAAATCAAGATATTGGAGAAGGGAACCAATACATAGCCAATTAAAATCATACCTACCAATAAATCACTAGAAGCATCAAAAGATGAACGTTTCGAGACCATGACACTAGATACAAGCATACCATATTGTCATCATAATTATAAGGGTCATTAACCAACTAACCAAAAACAAAATAAATATACAAGATTAAGTAAAGATCCTACTCTATTGAAGAGAAGTTCAAGTATGAAATCTTGTCTTCATTATTCTTGAGTCATTCCCAAACAATATCACAAACAATGGAATTAGGGGGTGTGACCCTTACACAATTCAACAACTCTAATTATCATATCATATTGTCTTGTGTTTTTGTCCTCAACAATGATGAACCTAAGAATAATAAATCATGAGAAAACATTAAAAACCAAAACAAAGACATAACTTGTATTTGCTTTAACAACAAAGCATTTGTAAAGGGATCGGAAATGTAACAAACATAAATTTATAAATGAACAATTTGAATTTATTTTTGAAATCAAAATTAATAATAATTTGATTAAATATTTAAATTATTAAATTGTGATAAAAATAAATGAAAAACAACAATAAATTTCTTTATCATTATATAGTTATTATAAAATAATATATAAATAAAATCAATCCAATTAAATTAATAATAAATTGAAACCAAATTAAAACATTAAATTTCAATAAAAGAATAAGCTCAGATTTTTCCCATTGTCCTTTCCATTTTGAAATATTTTCAATTTCATAACGTTAAAAACAACTTTTCCAAAATAAATAGAATATATTATAACCTAAAATTTATAAAAATAAATACAACTAAATTTACAAAAAAAAATTACATCTACATGCAACTAAATTTAAAAAAAAATTATATCTACATGATAAGAAAAAAAAAATCTAAATTTTGATGCAATGCTAATTAGGCTTCGTTTTGGCAGTTAAAACAGGACTGTAATGGAATTAAATGCAATTTTTAAAAATTTTGATGCAATGCTAATTAGGCTTCGTTTTGGCAGTTAAAACAGGACTGTAATGGAATTAAATGCAATTTTTTAACATTTTTCTAGATTAGAATTTCTACGACAAATATCGAAAAAAAAAGGTTGTTTCATGCGAAATCAAAAAGTTGCTTCGTGTGAAATTAAATGAAATTTTTAAAAAACGTTTACACAGAAATATTCCACAAAACCACTCACTGAAGATTTACCTTCCCAAATGCAATCCCAGCGCTGCCATCGATAGGAGCATTTAAAAAAAACAAAAACCAACACCCCCCTGGATTCCCACACAGTGATTCAGTCTTATCACTTGAAAAGGGAAAACATAATATAGAATAAACTAGCCAGTTGAAACCACTTCCTTTGTAAACATTAAATCAATGACAAAACCACGAAAAGAACTTTATACATCACCAACAGAATGACAACTACCACACGACCAGGTAGAGAGAGACCATTAAGGACCGGCACTAAATTCTATGAATATCTAAATGGAAGCAAATCAAATTATTGGGAAAATATTTACGGTTTCCTCTGGACTATATTTTACAGGCGTCCATCTACAGCCCTACCACTCTGAAAGTCAGCCAGATCTGAATGTAAAACATGGCCGAAACGACCGACATTTTGTCACAAGTAATCCAAGCTAAATACATGCCTCAGATATCGTCCATGGCGGGACCCTTCATGACTTCTTCTGTTGGAATGGAATCGCAATCCATCTGAGAGCGTATTGCCATTTTACTGAAGCGGCTGAGCTTGCGATCCGCCGCCTTCAAGGAAATCGGAGCCGAAGAATCCGGTCTTCCGTGTTTGTCTCCACTTAGAAGCTTCAAAGTAGGCAGTGTCTGCAAAGATGGCGGCAAACGTGGTTCTGTGTACACTGGTTGCTTCTTCTGAAAATTAGCCCTGTGAAGACGGCATCGAAAAGATCCCGCGTGAGTCGTCGGCGCACAAAGACATCTGTACTCGTTCGGCGCAGTACTACTAGTTTCGGGAAGGGCCGACGGAGGAATGTACATATTCTCGCCGTTAAGTTGCGTCAGCACTTCATCGCAGCTCTTAGGCCGTCTCCGGAATTTTCTGTTGCCTTTGATCCCAGATCGATCCGGCAAATTGGAGATAAGGAGGCCAGAGGTTGACATGACGATCACTGTATCGAATCTGTTGACGTCTAAAGTTCAAAGAAACAAGATAATATCACGGTATTAATAAATTTGTAAACCTTGCAAGAAACCAATGCCAAATGAAAAATCATCAGTATAATTTATAGATAAAGATCCATCGGGTTCTCATCCGATGCATGGAAGATGCTGAATACATAACCGGATGTAGAAATAGCAAACCGCTCAAATATAGAGAAAACCCAGATAAGTTTCGAACTTACCAGAAAGAACCTGAAAGATCTTTGTGGAACTTCTCAGTACGTTAAAGATCGGCCATGGACCGTTGCTTAAAGATGTCAAAGCATGCCAACGCCTTAAATTTCATAAAACCCTGAAAAGACAGGATGCAAAGCATGGTAGCACCGCAAAATTTATTCAAACCCTGAAAATATACAATTTGCCCGTGACGTCCATGACCAGAAAAAATATTATCAGCGTCTAAAATTTTCCGATAGAAAACAAATAAAAATCTCGTGAAATACCCAAATTGGAACTACTGCCTATTGCTGCAACTTTCCGGCATGTAAGAACTGAAATTTTACAAGAAAACAAACCGGTAAAGATTATGCTTTAAAGTTTACAAAACCTTAGAACGCGAAGGAACATTTGTGTAACAGCTTAGTACGTTAAAGATCGGCCATGGACCGCTGCATACAGATGCCAAAACACGCCAACGCGGCACATTTTAATCAAACCCTGAAAATACACTATTTGTCTATGACGTTTAACAGCAGAAATATTATTATGAGTGTCTGGAAGTGCAAGGCACAAAATAAATAAAAATCTCGCAAAATCCGGAAATAAGCCTGCTGGCCAGCATTATCAATGAAAATTTCTGAAATGTAATCACTGAAATTTTCCGATAACACACAATAGTAAAGCCTTTAGAATGCGCTTACAGAAAATTTAAAATAAAATACAATAATATAACACAGAATTTAAAGAAATAACGAACGCTGGAAAGCATGATCAGAGATCTTTAATTTGTAAAATGATGCAGCTTATTGGTCAGAGATCTTTAATTTGTAAAACGATGCAGTTTATTGATCAGCGATCTTCAATTTGTAAACCGATGCAGCTTAACCTTTAAACCTAATTCTAAGGAAAACAATGTAACGTCCTCGGTTCCTGCGATTATGCTTACCTGATATATTTGCAAAGCTCCACCGCCCGGATTTGTGCTGAACCGACAGCTTACCGAATTTAGGACAGAGCGCGCCAACCGTCGCGGCGTGCTACTTTTATTTCCTTTAATCGATCAATCCAATAAAAGAACCCTAAAAAACCTTTGATCTTGATGCATGCACGGATTACCGATTCAAAAAGCTCGCCATTTTCGCCACAGTTCGCAGGAATCTCTACATTTAACGAGAATAAAGGTTCTCCGGTAATTAACTAAAAACTAAAAAGTTTTGGGATCCGGACCTTTCTGTGACATTGCTAGGGGTTTTCTGGAGTGGAAAAAGCAGAATTTTTATCGTAAGAATAATTACTATATTTAGTGGCGTTTTCTTCTCTCCTCTGGAATAGGATTCTCAGTTCATTCATGTGGCCACAGGCTTTATTTTTCCAATACAAGCCCTTCATGGAACCACAGGCTAAGCTTTCAATTCGTTGCTGGACTGGCGCACGACCAATGGCGTCGTTCCGCGTGGATGTCGTAGGAAAAGGGCGCGATCTCAACTTCATGTGCTTAACGGTAACAGTGCAGTTCGTTACGAAGCATTAACTTAGGGTATTTGCTAAATATAGAAATCGCGCTATATTACTTCTGGTTTCTTCTCGGTTTCCGGGCTCGCGCTCTACCCCGTTTCCCCCCGATCGAGGAAGAACAAGTGTCGGAATGGTAGTACTGCTGCAGGTAGGGGGAATCTCCTTTGGCCACGCAATGGGGATCATCTGCATTGTTAATATGCGCATGGGCCCCATCTCCCTTCTCCTGTTTGCTGACGAATCTCCACTCGTACTGTCAAGCCCATTCCTCTATGACTTATAAAATGGCATAAGTGTGAACCCTAGATCACGGTGAATAAATAGTTGCAGTTAGTGCAGTTGAAACTCCAGTGTTGTCAAGAGGGTAGTGGCCATCTGTAATTTGGATCATAACAGGTGGAAGTAAGCTACTCGTGTAGCAAAAGAATACAACTTTGAAAATTGTATTGACAGTGGAAGATTTTGTCTAAGTTGAATTCGATTAGATTATAAAAATTGAATTATAATTTCAAATAAAAATGATGAAAATGCTAATCTCTTATGTTATTGGATTTCTGTAATTGGAAGAGGTTTGCGACAAGAATAATCTTGTACAATAACTATCTTGGTATACCCTACTCCATTACAGCTTTGATGTCCTATTTTGTGTTTTAGTATATGGGAATTGTTACCCTTTTTTCATATTAGCGTGTTATTTATATAAATTTTAGAACTATTTGATGGTTAATTTGTATAAAAATTATGTTTATTTTTTTTTGAAGAAAAAAAACTTACAAGGATAATCAATCAATCTAAGTCGACAAATCATCACCATTAAAAAAGCATACCCGCATGGCACACTCTCAAGACTCTCAAACATACCATTCTGAGCACCAAACCCCCTAGCTCAAGTCTCTCAAAGAAAGACTCTCCACAAACTCTCCACAAATCTAAAGGCAACACAATAAGAACCCTGAAAGTCTATACAAAGGAAGCACAAGAGGGGAAAGTGGATACCCCTCGACGCAAAGGCCACCAAAGTTGCCAAAAAATAGCTTTGACCAATGAGCTAGACGTGAAAGAGAAAAGGATTTTTAAAACAAATCTTTCAAAGAAAGATATAAGTCCCCGTCAAACAAAAAGAATCAGAGAAACTTAACATAACCAGATCCAACCTCTTCTCCTTCCAAGAGCTCAGTAAAGGAGAGATTCCCCATATCCAAGTCAAGTGCTTCCTTTGATAAGCCATCAGCGCTCTCATTGTGCTCCCTATAATTATGTTGAAAGCTTAAGAAGAGAAAAGAGGCATGGACAGTTCTAATGCGGTCACACTAGTGCTCCAGGTCAGTCACCTCTAGACGGGCCTTCTGGTTTACTTAGTTTATAATTACCTGTGAGTCCCCATAGACCGGGAGGGAAGGGATGCCCAAATAAGCTACAAAAGATAAGAGAGTCCACAAAGCGAGTAGTTCAGCTCTTGTATTAGTACTTTTACCTCGGCCCATCTTGGCATGGAAGAAATGGGAAGAACTGCTCATTTCTTCCCGAGAAGTCCTTTGCATTAGATTTTGTTTTAGGGTCCAATTTTACATGGTTATTTTGTCTACTTTATATATATATATTGCATCCAAGCTACATCTTTTTGGCATCTTTTCTTTATCTTATTTTGTTTTTGCCCCAAGATTTCTATTAAGTTATCATGTGTTTATATCTGAGTTCCTATGCAAGAGTTATGGTCTTGTGAAGTTGATCTTCTTTTTCCCCATTCCATGCACCTTATTTTTCGGATTCTAGCATTTCTAAACTCTTCTCCTTCTTCTCTTCAATTTTATTGTGTTTTCTAATAAATAAAGACATAAATTTCATGTGGCAAGGTCTAAATGAATAAATCAAAGTAACACCACACATCTTTTTTGAGAGATTGTGTGGATTATGTGTGTCACTTATGTGGCTGTGTAGGTTAGGTGCATGAATATGCCTCATATGTGTGACGGTGTCACTTGTATGTGTGTGTTTCTTTTGAGTGAGTTTGTGCTTTGTGCAACATTTTGTCGTGTATGTGTATGAGTGTGTTGTTTGTGTGGTTATGTGTGAGGGTAGTGCTTATGTGTGTGTGAGTGCATCGCTTATGTAGGGAAGTTGGGCAGGGGAGTTGTTAGGTGTGTAAGTGTGTCATTTATATTGGTATATAGGTTAGGTGTGTGAATGCATCACTTATATGTGAGATTATCTTTTGTGTGTGTGACTATGCCACATATGTGTGTGTCAGTGACAGAGTCATAAATGACACACTACAAACGAAAATCCATAAGTTATGAACTCATCCACATAAGCGACACACTTACACACATAAACAACACACTCGCACATAAATGATGTGATGTTGTTATAGATAAGTAATGCACTTATGTGTGTTGCGTGTGTGAACGTGTTTCTTATATGGGTGTGTCACTTATGTGTGAGAGAGATGTGAGCGCATCGCTTATGTAGATGTGTATGTTAAGCATGTTTGTGTGATACTTATGTGTGGGTGTGTTGCTTATGTGTATGAGCGACTATGTTATGTATGAGTACCTCACTTATGTATAAGAGCATGTCACTTGTTTCCAAGTGTGTCACTTATGTTTGAGGGTGTCATTTATGTGGGTGTGGGTGTGCCACTTATGTGGATGTGTGGATTAGGTACATACTTATTGCTTATGTGTGTATGTGTGTGTGTGTCACGTATGTGGATGTGTAAGTGTGTTGTTTATGTAGATCACTTGGTGCACAACATTTTGTCTCAATAACTAAAATTGTTCTATATTATAGTACATTGAAAATTGCTACATATCTTTAGGAGTGTCTAAATCCATTACCAAACACTTTGAAATGAAAATCTCATTTTTATTAAAGTAAAAAACACTTAATAAAAAAAATTTTTAAATACAAGTTACATCAGATCATTAACTTAAGAATTTAATATAATTTTTAAAAAAAATCATTTTATTAAAATTGAGGTTAACACACAAATTAACATCACCACAATCCAATAAAGAGGAACCAAATATTATCTTCACTAAAGTTTAACTATTTTACAAAGATATTTAGATTCAACTATTTAATAGTTAAAAAGTGATATATTTTCTTGATATAATGGTTAATTGATTATGAAGTAATATATAACATTTTTAATTATATAAAATATATTATATAAATGTATGATATGATAGTTATTGATTATAAAACAAAGATATCTATATACTTAATATTTTTATGATAAATATAAAATATATTATATAAAAATAATAATAATAAATAAATAAATATAATTAAAATTATTTTTATAACTCCATAACCCCCCACCCTCATCCAATTGTTTTCCATCATTAAAATACAAAATCAATGCAAATCAATACTAATAAGTGCACGTGATCTTTATTTTATCTTTCAAATTTCTCAAAAGATAGCCATGCGTTTTATTATCATTGGAAGTGTTATCAAAAGTTTCATTAAGAAACATCAAGAATACGAGTACTCACCTTTAATTTGTCGCAATTGATTTGATTTTTTTAATTTGACATTCATAATGCAAATCAATACTAATAAGTACACGTGATCTTTATTTTATTTTTCAAATTTCTCAAAAGATAGCCATGCGTTTTATTATCATTGGAAGTGTTAGCAAAAGTTTCATTAACAAACATCAAGAATACGAGTACTCACCTTTAATTTGTCGCAATTTGATTTGATTTTTTTAATTTGACATTCATTTATATGTAAGAGGATTAATTATTTTATACGTAAGGATTATTTCTGTCTCACTCGCATTGCTTACGTAATGAAAGAGGCAAATATATGTGGCCTTACGTTGAAAGGTGAGAGTTTACATTGTGTTAATGTATTTGGCTCACTTGGTCCCTTATTGATCTGACCTGATTTATCAGGAGTGATGATATAAGTCTGCTATGATCAGACTTAGTTATTTTTTTGTTCTCTTTCTGTTGGAAAGTNAAAAAGTTAATGTATTTGGCTATAATGTGTTATTTAAAAATCTATTAATTATATAGAGATATGTATTATTTAAATGGTTAATTTTATTGATCGTTCTTAATGTTGTTTAGTATTTTGCTAGTTTTATAATTAAATGTTTTTAATTTGAATTTTTTAAGTTAGATACATTCATTAATGAGTTTTTTTTAGGAATGCTATTCATTGATGTCAAAAAGTATAGCTTTCTTTTTCTTATGAGGTTAGAATATATATACACCAATGTCAGCGTATGGCAAGCTTTTAGGCAATTAGTATTGGATATTTATCAAAAGGTGGGAAATGGAGGGTGAAGGTGTGCACATTCAAATGCAAAGTGCATGTGCGAATGTGAATGAAGGTATATGTAGTGGAATTTGTTGTAGGAGTATATCATTCATTTTGGAAGGCTAATGAGGAGTTCAAAAGGGGACCACATGAGAGATTGATATAGGGAATCCTTATTTGGTTCAAAATATTGTTGGTAGAAGAAGGTATGTTGTCCTTTGAACCTGTTTGCATGGAAGAGTAAACACCTTCTGTTGGGGGTGGTTGAAAAGGCAATGATGATATAGAAGAGTTAGAAGAATTAGTACAATGGAGAAAGTATAAAATATTGCAGAGGATAAACAAACTTTGAGAAGAGAAGAGACTATGGATCAGTGTTGCTTAACTAAATGTGAATAGGAAGGAAGAGGAGTAAATAACTATATAAGGATGTCATTTAAGAATGAAGCAACAAAGGAAGGTTATGGGAGTTACAATGTTGAGAAAACAAGGAGAGATGGCTATCCAATGGTTGAAGGGAAGAGGTCTAATGTCAAAAGCGAGTCCAATGAGATGGAACAGTGATGAAGTATAATACCCCCAGTTTGACCCTTGTAATGTATTGAATTAGACAATGTAAAATGATATAAATGTGCTAGTATGGATTCTTAGTGCAAAGCTCAAGGACAAGGCCCGGCTAGTGAATGGTTAGGCATATGTGATATGAATATCTCTATATGGACCACGCACTTCACTTATCATGTCAATTCGAAACATTGTTAAATATTATGTTGGAAAAAATATTTATGGTCCAAGATGGTTGTGTAAATAGCACTAGAAGGGTTATGAATCCACTAGAGGGGAAGAGGAAAGAGGGGCCTATGGGATATATTAAATCCTCTATTGCTAGCGTCAACCTTAGAACTCATATATTTGTTGTCATTTTCCTTAATTGAGCCAATTACTACATTTTGACTATTTTACCTAATCATTAAATGCATGTGTGAGGTTGGTGGGGAAAGTCTTCTCATGTAGTTATGGAAGCATGGGATGGATATCCTTCTATGATTATTGTAAGAGTCCTCTCTTCTATGTTCATTAGTTATGTCAGTTGCCTTTTCCACCATCCTCTCATCCTTTTGGAGACTACCATCTATTGCTATTATCATTATGACTATGTAGACTTTTACCAACAAATTTTACACTACACGGAATTCTTCTTTTGTTATTCATTCCATTGCCATTACCATTACCAAATTGTGCATAACTTAGAAATTTGAATTTAGAAACAGGGCCACAAAATTTGAGGGAAAAAGAGATGGTTGTAGGTGAGCATAGAGGTTGGGCAAGTTAGGGACCTTTACCTATTGAGTTTTGCGACTCACATATACTTGAGAAACCATGAATTAATGCTATATGAAGTTCTCCAACAACATACAACATATCAGACTCTTACTGCACACATTAGTAAGCACTATAAGGGTTGGATTTTCTGAGGAAACTATGGATCAATAAAGGGAAATTCCTTCCTTATGTTATGTGGGGTAGTTGGAAGGAGTGTCATGTCTATGACGGTTGAGTGAGATTCATGTAGAGATCTAGAGCATTTGGATAAGCATTGAGAGCATAATGGGTTGTGGATTGAGAAAGAGAAGCTTGTAGGTGTTCCCTTTTCCTTGGTGACCTCATAGACTAGCTTGTGGGTGGCATCTCAGCAAAAAGAGTATATGCTAGATAGAGTGCCTACAAGTAGGTGGAAAATATATCTTACACAACCAGTTGCTTGGATCATATTTGTTTAAGGATAAGTATTCTCTTTGTGTTTGAATGTGCTATGATTTTATTTTATGCTTTTGATGAATATGTTGTATATGCATGATGTGTGTGTGAGGATAGAGTTTATTTATGTTGTGTTTTTTTCTTTTGCGTCTGCACACGCATTTTATTGTTTATAAAGTTGTATCATGCCCATGGGGTGAAATTTAGAGGCCTGAAATTCATAAATTTCCCCTTTGTTGGTTGGAATGATGGACGGGGATGTGACGGAGTAGTATCATAGCTATTGGTTGCAACATTGTGGCTATATGGGTCATAATCCATTATAACATGTAGAAACTCCGAGTTGCACGGGAAGTGTTGAAAGAGCTTCTATGCAAATTGTGGGTTTAATTAACAAATGTTATTTTAATAGAGCCATGAGTTAAATTAGTTATCTACTGATAAGATTGGTAGATTGGCTGAGGAAATTTGGGGAAATTTTCATATTCACAAAGGTATCAACGAGGAATACTGGTTATATTATGTAACAAAGTTATTCTTGCAATGGAGGAAATAAAATAAAATAAAAATCATTCATGAAATATGAAAATTTTGGGAAATTTGAGATGGACCTTGCCCATGCCATGTGGGCAGGGGGTATGTTGTGGACCAACCGCAATAGATGAATGTGCAGGTAGTGCAATGTCCAAGGTTTGAGAAGTCTATCGAATAGCATGTATTGGGAATGCATGACTTCATCTATTGGTTTAATGTGGGAAGGAATCACAGCCGTCCGACGAGATTTTGGACATGATCATAGTCGTTCAATGGGAAGAGCCCCGTCAATGATCCACCGACGAGAGGGTTTTTCAACAGTGCATTAGAAGTTCTAGATTAGTCGTAGGAAATTTCGAGAGTGATCAGAGGAAATTTTGAGAGTGATCAAAACAAAGGTCCAACGGACCAAGTCCGATGTTATATCAAAATTTTGGCATCGAAGGTCCATGATATAGGCATTAGAGGAAGGATCAATAGAGTGTGTCTAGGTGGTGTTATTGTAGATTCCTCATCGGAGAATACCCCAATAGATTGTCGAAAGATATCCCAATAGAGCATGCCTGATAAGATGTTATCAAAGTTGACTTGTCAAAGGTGAAAAATCGTTACATTGGAGGATGTACCAACAAGGTAAGTCTGATAGAGATAAATTTGAGTACGTTCATCGATGATTTGAAAATTTTATATCCAGAGTTATCCTAAAAAGGCAGGTCCAATGTAGTTATCAGAGTATGTCTATTGTGGGTGCAAAAAATGTATGACGAGGAATGTCCCAATAGGGCAGGTGCAATCCTGGCTATTGACCATCATAGGTAGGCCATCAAAGGTATCAAGAACAAGTTCTATATGACAAGTCCAATATAGGATATTTGATGAAGGTTGTTGGAAAGATTAAAAAGCTAAAAACAAAAAACAAAAAAATGTATGGAACCCGAAAATTGTTTTGAACATAACATGAGCAGTTTAGCTTAGAGCTCAATGAGACCTGAGACATTGAGAAACCATTGTTAAAGGGCACAAAATTTTCAGTCAAGGGCCCAAGCTCTTCCTACTCCAAATTGACAAAAAAATTGAAATAGTAACTTTTAAAGATTAGTGCCTAGAGACGTAAAAGGGGCCCTATTTGGGATGAAATTGATATGATGCAGTTTTGGACCAAGAATGCGTATCAATTTGTAATCATGTGACCAAATTACAAAGGGTGTCAAGCCGAAGTGCGAAAGAAGGCCAAAATCCACTATTTTGGAGCACTTTTTGGGGATTTCGAAAAAATTGGAGGTAAAAGTGACCATAGATTTCGAGACCATAAAAAATTATGAACTCGGCATTTTACCTACTCATTAAAACATAAAGTTTGGATATAGGAAGTTCTCTATAAATTCTTAGTTTGGGAGATAGCCAGTTTTGCAAAAAAATATATCTAGGAAAAAGCGCAAAGGGGAAAAGTAGTCAATTCCATAAATTTATAAAAATTGATTGGGGCATCTCATCAAAGATATCATAGTTATTGAGCAATCCATGATATATGTATTATCATCACCTGGTAGAATTTTTTTTCTAATTATCCATATATTTTCTTGTATAGGTGGATGAAGTTGGTATCCAAAGCTAAATGCATTTGCAAGAAAAGTGCAGAATTGGAAAAAATAGCAATTTTGAAAGGTTGTAACTTTTAGATATGAGATCATAAATGAGCTTGGTTATATTAATGGAAATATAAAGTATAGGAGAACCAAACAAAAGGTTCTTGTTTTTTAAACATGTTTCTTTTTGTTTCAAAAGGCAAGCAGAACAGAGCCTCCAAGCTTGATTGAGCGATATATTATCAATGTGGGTGACTTCCAAAGCAACCCAAAACTCTGGGAGAATTTTGTATAGTGGTATAAGAGTGCATTGGAGATTAAAGTGACTCAAAGTGAGTAAATATGTTGATACCCATGCCATGTTAATTGTGCTCTCACAATAAATTAGAGGAATAGTTGGAAAAGCAAGCATGATAAAATTGTTTCTTAGCTAGCCATGTGAAGTAGTAAACGAAGTAAAGTTGGATGCTTAGTAACATGATAATTTTGTTGAGTAGTAGGGATATTCAAATGAAAGTATGATGGTGATTCCTGTCAACAAGTGAGGAAACATGATGAATGGCTAAAAGTACACTCTTGCATATTGTATTTTATAAATACTCATGATGGAAGAAGGGGAACTGAGAGGAATTGATGATTCCTTAGCCATAGTGTATGCATTGCATTCTCTGTGCTCAAAATGTGCAACATGAATTGCATAGAGGGGTTGTGAAATCCCCTATTAAGAGTAATTAGTTTTCATATGCATTATTGAGGAGTGACATGAACCATTTCTAATCATGAAAGAATAAAAGAGACCAATAATGGACATTGGTGCCTTGGATAATAATTCATCCAATGTATTATTGTGATTAATATGTATAATTTGAATTGCAATGAAGATCCATGGGAACTCTTGATTATTGAAGGTGGATATTGTATTCCATAAGAGAATGATTAGCATTAATATATGGAATAGACTAGTAGGTAAAGGACATGCAACTTATAAAGGTGATGGGTGAATCATCCTTGTGGGTAAGTGCATGCATACTAAGAGAAGTTATAGGATATAAACCAACAACTTATGTGTAAATAATGAGAATGGGTAAGAAAATTTCCTTCACCTAGAAGTGTCACTAACATAATAACACATTCTAGTATCTGGACCTATCATGTGGTTCATGATAGTGACAAAGTGACCATGCAAAAGATATCAATCAAGGAGTGATGCATTCATGTGTGTGAATCTTTCATGTGGTTCATAATTATAGAAAATATTTCCATGGGAAAGGGAAGCAAGTCTCATAGTTGAACGAGGCACAAGGATAAATAACGGACCTTGAAGCGACTCCATATGGACTTGTATTAGAATAAATTGTAGTCTTGTGAAGTGCTTAGAAGTCCAAGAAAGGTCAAGTTAGACTTGGAAACACTGATAAAGAGTGAAATTTCTCACCTTAAACTTTTTTGTTTATAGCATAAGAACTGAATGCTAGGAAAGTAGCAAGTGTAAAAGTTAGACATATGTATATGTATTGAATTACTACTTGGTGAGAAAATCATAGTTAATGATCCCTCATGTGCTTGGTAGAGAGGCCATGAATTGGGTCAGTTATGAGGAGGAAGAGGAATTCCATGCTATGATGAGGAATTGGAAAGGGGGAATGTGTGTGTGTGAACAAATTTAGCAAAAATTATAAGGTCAATTATTTGTATTCCTAGGATTGTTGATGCTAATACAAATGCACAATTGTTGGGGGAAATGTCCTAGGAGTTAAAAGATGTTTTGGACTCCTTTTAGAAGGACAAAATTTGAGGTAAACTAGTTGGTCTAGGAAATTTTTTCTTGATTTCTATGAGGTGGTGTAGGAGGTCTTACTTAAGGTGGTCAAGGAGCCAAAGTCAATAGGGGAAATTTTAGTGGCCATCAACTCAACACTTGTTTTCCTTCATATGTTTTTTAGGTAAAATCCCCAATTATTTGAGATGAACCATTGAAAAAGTGAATAGAATATAACTAACTTAATTCCAAAACCATCCAATTATAAAATGCAATTGTCTAAGAGAAGAGAATAAGATAACACCTTAAACTAGATGGTCAACCCTTGTATATCGTTTGCACGCAATTCTAAATATTCTTCTATTATTTTGATATTTTCTTAGACTTGCACACTATACAACAACCCTCCTCAAATCCTACTGAACATAAAAATATAAATCGTGATAATGCATAAATTTACTATGGACTAGTTCAAACTAATTATTAAGAGATTAGTTCAAGTATGAATCACACATTAAAAACAAATCATTAAATCTATTACAACATGATTTAGAGCAAGGAAAGAAGAGAGATATTTATAATATAAATAATAATGAACATTATATAAAGATTTCAACTAGTGATTGTTGCCAATGTTGGTGCCACTTGAGTTGGGGTTCCTCCATTTTGGATTTCTCATCTACTTATGTTCCACATATGTTCTTGAACTTTACTATGGCTAAGAAGCAACGAAAATTTCAAACCCAACTCAAAGTAACAAATGGGTTTAGAACCAAGGGGATTTGATGATAGAAAAACAACAACAATTCAATTGTTACTCCTATATATACTTTCTCTTGATTGTCTCTTTCTCCTTCTCTCATCAAAGAACCCTTATCTATACCAAGAAAAAGTGGTTAAGATAATTGGGAATGCAGATTAGGATTTTGGGTCCCAAACTTTTGGGGTCGTTTTGAGGCCTAAACGATGTTTATTTGTGATTCGAGGGGCCAAATGGTTGCCAATGATAAAAATTTCCAACGGCCTATCGAGCCCCCAAATCAAAGATCATATGCAAAATTTATTACCCCGGGAAGTTGAATGTTCAACTAACCACCTTAGGGCCGCAAACTTTATGACAATTCATATTTTAGGGTTATGTTTTGGACCTTTAGGGTTCTCTCCCTTGTGCTTATTATAAATAGGCCCTTTTGACCTCATTTTGTATTCAGCTTGGCACAGATGAGCATAGCAGTGACATCTCTTCTCAAAGATAGCTACCACCATTCTAGCTTTTGTATTTACAATTTGTTCTATTTTTGCCTTTTAATATAATATGTGTTTACTGTATCTTTGTTTTCATTGCAATATGTATGTGTTTATGATGTTATATGTGTTCTTTCATTTCAGTCTCACATAAATATGGATCATCAATGGCCCAGGCGTAGTCTTTATCCATATGGCCATGTTGATTTAGTTAAGATTGATAGACTTGAGATGCGGATTGCAAATATTTTCACCAAGGAATCTTGGTGTGACATAGAATGTCTCCCTCCCTGAGAGGGAGTGTTGATGTTTCTCTAGGTTGCATCATTGGGTAGACATTCGCTCACAAGAAATGGCCATGTGATTTGGCTAGTGGTGAATGATACATTCACTCATAGGAAATGGCCATGTTACTTGGATAGTGGTGAATGTCCTAGGTAAGGGAAATTATTCCCCCATTACCCTAAGTCATATGGTGTGGGGAGATGGGCCCTAGGGTTCTCTCACATTACATACTCTATGAGGGAGTGATATATTATAAATTTGAGTGTTTGCATTAATAGTCTAGTCTAATGTTAAATTGACATACTAAGAAGTGTCTGGGACTTCTTGGTGGGTCTATTCAACATTAGAACTTTATACATGAATATACATGCATGTGAGGAGAAGAATAACACATCGTGGATAACGTTTCTAATGAAGAATAAATAACTAAGAAGACAAATGAACCATTGAAGAAGTCCTAGTTAACATTGAACAAGCCTCATGAAATATTGAATACAAGAAGACAAATCGACCCTAGAAGAAAGAACAAGTTAGCCCCAACAAAAAGACACATCGACCCCACAAGTGAAATTCAAGTTAACTAAAGAACATAAATAGTGTGCTCAGCCTCCTTCTTGTTCACTCATCATCACACATATTCTCTTCTCCACTTGTGCACACTTTCCAATAGGGCATAACAAATGTCCAAGGAGTAATTTTGTGGTTTCTTACTATCTCTAGAATATTCACTACCCTTGTATAGGGTTTCTTGGGGGTCACCTTTCTATGTGCTAGGGTTTTGTCTTCATGGTGATGTACTTGTAACTTTTGACTGATTTCTTCTCTAGAAAAGTTGTTGGGTTTTCTCCCAAGATTGGGTTTCCAAACATAAAAATCTTTGTGTTTATTGTGCATGGTTGTCCTTCTATGATCTTGTGTTTCTGCTACAATTTGAAGTTGAAATTTTTAGTCTATAATTATTCAATGATAATAGTGGGATGGAATTAAAGTTTGGAAATCATTAGGAAGTAATTATTAAATATGAAAATTGTATTCTACTGCCATAGGAGAAAAATTCAACAATATATTGTCAACAACTTGGTTTTTGACATATTTTAATTTTACAAGTAATATAAATACATACTTGTATGGTTGTTAACCCAAGTGGTCCAAAGCAGGAAATTAATTATAAAAGGATAAATGCAATGTAGGATAACTTTTATTATTTTTCTCCAATGGGACATGAGAAAATAATTATAATAATTGTTATGATTGGTAATAGAGATAATTTCTTAATCAATTTTAGTATACCATAGTGAGGGGCCCTCGCCTATTTAACATTAATATTGATTGATTTTTTCCCAGTTAATTTTTCTAAGGAAAACCCCACTACTTACCCTCATTTCGAGGATGGTACCCAGGGTAAACCCTAGATTCTTCAGGGCACAAGGCTAATCAACAATAGGACTCAAATCCATTATAACAATATACTCATTATGAGCTCAACATCTCACTTAAGGGAATTGAACCTGAGTGGGGAGGATATCACTTCATCCCAGAACTACTTTGGATTGGATAGACCCAACCAACACTATGATTATTACTAGTCAAGTTAGCTAATAACACAAAGCCATTAAAGGCTATAATAGTAAGATGATTGGAATTTTAGTTCACTAATAACCATGTGTAAAAATGATTTTCCAATTGGTAATATAGTGATCATACCCTTTAATAGCAATGAAGGTGATTTCTTTCATGGGAGATAATTGTTAACAAATCATTTGTGTTCCTTTAAATTGTCGGTCCTCTGGGTTCACCATACTATTCGTAAGGTGAGGATATCCTTATGCTTAAGTACATTTTGCGGATTAATTCATGCATTGAATTTTATTATACTAAAACCCACAATTTGGATTAGTTAATGGTGCAATTTTAACCATTTTTCTTATACTTAAGTGCACTTAGGGAATAAATCAATTAAATAAGGTGAGCAAGTCATATACAAGCAATTTTATTTTAAAATTGCTAGTAATGATTACCTTATACACTTAATCTTAATGATTAAATATAATTAGTAATCATTTTTAAAGCAATATTTAAATATATTACCCACACTAGGGTTGATTGTTGAAGGCAAGCAATAATTATTAATGTTGATTTATATGTTTCCTAGGTTAAAATGGTGAACAAATTGTTCTTCTTAATGAGAAGCAATTTACGAGATTATATGTCAATTCCCACTATCTCATTCGGTTAAGGTGTGGGTCTTGTCAGTAGGGCAACCTAGGTTCGATTCTCCTTATGGGTGAGCTTGTTGGGAGGAGACACCCAAAATCCAACCAGTTGGGTGTTGGTGTGGCCCATGCTAAGTGCGATCACTGGGTGATTTTGATGGCTTAGATTCCCTTGGGTCATGGTTTCTTATACCAAAGGACACTCCTACAATTCAGGGAAATTGTAGCAAACAAAAAAAAATACAAGATTATTCAAGAATAATTAAATTATCTTGGCGTTGCCTTATGCCTACTCATGGCATTACATTTGATATGCATGATCATGAATATTACACAAACACTCTAAACTTGCACATCCATTTCCCTAGAGAGAAACATGCATGATACACAAACATAGAATAAAAGCATTATAAGAGCATGAATAAATTCATTATTAACAATTAAGTGTAAAATGGTTGTTAGCTAGTAGAAACTAACATATTGATTGACCTTTTATTTGTTTTTTATTCATATATTAATTGAAATTTTACTAGTACCATATGCTAATGATACCTATATTAATGTCATTGATTAATTATCCTAACTAAGGTTGGAGCGTTACATACTGTCGTCATTTAGGAAACTTTGTCCTGACGTTATAACACCATAGTAACAAATACAAAGACTTGCTCAATTCCGTATAACTAGTACTATTGTGAAAATGAGAGATTTATATGTGTGGCCATCATGTAGAAATTTTCCGTGTACACTAATACAATCACGATGCCCTAAGTTACAACATGCTATTCATTAATTCCCTAGACGTCTAAGATGTAATCAAACATACACTTATGCATCTATCTCATTACACACTCATGCATCAATCAAATCAAATAAATGAAAAAAAATAGATAAGTAAATAAATAAATAAAAGTATGACACTCATGAAGCTCCCTCCTTCCTTACTCACCCTAACCATTTTCCACCTCCATAATCCTCATCATCAATACTATGGATTGTTCCACCCACCATGCTATGAGCCCTGTACTATAACATGTTCACGAATCATATAGTAGGCATTGAAAGTTTCTTGGGAAGTTTATGTTGCTAAGATACCCTGCCAACTTCTAGTAAATCTACGACCACATTAGAATTAACTAGAATCAAGGCCTTAAGGAGATTAGACAACATTTGATTACTGGTACAACAACCTCGACGTCAAGATTGCTATACCCCAAGCATCATGCACCTATTCATAACACTAACACTTGGAGCTAGTCGATCTTAAGAAAATAATATGGGAAAATGTCGAGCAATATATTGACTTATGTCTCATATCTTGGAGCTCCATAACAATCATAGCTTCCGAAGATGAAACATGCATTGGTAATTGATTTGAGACAAGACATAAACGTAAAACTTAATAGTAATTATAGTTCCAAAAATAATATATTCTAGCAAGTAAAGATCATTGCCTCAAAACATCATGAGTTTCCTTATCTTTTTTAGTAGATTCATTGACTTGGGCATGTGATACTCTATCTTATACTTATTATTTCATGTTCAAATATTCAATGTGGTAATTTATTGCTTCATCATGGTATTTAGTGACAAATGACATGTAGCATATCATATGTTGTCATTTCATGTTGATATTCAGTATGGTACTTTAATGATTCATCATGGTATTTGGTGACATATGACATATAGTTTATGATATGTTGTTATTTCATGTTGATATTTAGTATGGTACTTTATGTTATAACATGTTGTTAATTCATGATGGTCTTTCATGACATATTAGTTCAATAGAATGATTAATTATTTCATGATAGTGTCATGGGTTGTTATTTTATGATCATATCACATAGCTTTCAGTATTTAGTAGAATGTTTAATTGATTCATGTTGGTATTTCATGATAAACAAATTTTAGTTTATAAGGTATATCATTCCATGATGATGACTTATGATACTTTCTATGCAAAATATTAACTTGTGATGAGGCATTCTTTGTGAACAGTACGTATGATAACCAGTTATAGTGCTTTATTGTTCATAATGGATTTCATGATATGTTATTATATTGAGTAAATAACTACTAATCACCATTGATTTGTGGTGACCAAAAGTTTATTTCAAGTAATCCACTCAAAGAGCCTAAAGAGTATAATCATTCTAGGATTTTGTGGGGGATCATAACACGAATGATAATGCATACATCAAACACCTAATGGGATCGGGGAAAAAATCAACAATTAACTCTGTATTGGGGGTTCTTTTCCCATATATGGTTATCATAATTCCACAACTTGAGTTATTATTGCGTGACTCGGGGAGGCATATGGAGAAGGACTTTTTATGCTTGGGGTTGGTTCCTTAATGGTGCATAGGGAGGGAGTATAGGCCAACCTTTTGAAATGCATGTGGTATAGTAATATTGATATCGAGGTTGGTGTATCGGTAACCAAATGCTAGCTAATCCTGATGAGGCCTAAATTCCAATTAATTCCAATGAGGCCACATATTTACTATAAGTTGATAGGGTGGCTAAGCCACAAGATCTTCCCAGGGTAACTTTGATGCCTAATGTTTGTTCCACGGAGAGGTTATAGTAGAGGGCCCATGCCATGGAGAGAAGGGTTGTCTAAAGTATTGGTGAGGAGGATTATGGAGGTGATGGATGGTATGATTCTCAGGGTGAGGGTGAGCAAGAAAGGAGGGAGCTTCGAGAGTGTTGTACTTTTTATTTATTTATTTATTTCTTTTGTTTGATTTGATTTATGCATGTGTGTAATGAGATTGATGTGCATAATTATATGGTTGATTGCATATTAGACACATAGGAAATTATTCAAGAACATATCGTCACTTAGGGAGAAATTTATGCATGATGACCACACGTATAAATATCTCATCTTCACAATACTATCTGTTATCTATATAATTGATTGAGTAAATATTTGTATTTGTTACTATGGGATTATAACTTTGAGACAAAGTTTCTTGGAGGGGGGGAAGTATGTAACACTCTAACCTTAGTTAAATGATGCGGCGACAACACTGTGGGTCGTTGGATCTCAATCTGTTTGAGATCCAACAACCCATAGTGCTGCCGCTGCAGCATTTAATTCTCTGCTGCATGTCAGATATTGTTTGCCTAAACTCTACTCGACGTACTTGCATCCCCGATGCAACTCAAGAGTTAGTTAATGTTACATGATGCAGGCATGCAAATCAATGACAAGTGGTAACCCTATCAGTTTGTCTTTGTCACAAGGTATCTCTAGAGGTCCAACCAAGATTCATTGATAAGACATGAAATTGGTGTTTCGTAGAATGATGTGATCAAGTTGGCATTTGCTGGAACATTAAATGTTTTAAGGGCTTGCATGAAGTCCAAAGCGTGTGGTCATCACATCATATATGACCACGGTTTCCTTAAACCAATAAGAGGAGTAACATAAATACATTGATGAAACCTACTGGACGAACGCGTATTTCCTTCTGACGAAACAACCCCCTGCCTAAGTAGAACATAAATTTGAAGTGTTACAAAATTCAACATTTAAGAGTTATGTTCCTGAAAAAACAAAGTATATGATAGTATTTAATGCTTAATTGTGCAGGCATACACGGTTTCCAAGACGCTCGCAGAACAAGCTAACATTATTATATGGAAAAGAAGATTCAGGTCTGGACATGACTACCATCAACCCTATGCTTGTAGTGGGATCTTTCATTACCCCCAACGTCCACTACACCATTGAAGTAAGTGCTTCACTCCTTACCGACAACAACCAAATAATAGAACCTTTGAAGAGATACAGACAATATACGACATCGTTTCATTGGTTCACATGGACGATGTTTCCAACATTCAAATCTTCTTGATGGAGAACCCCTCTGCAGATGGTCACTACATTTGTAGTGCCATAAATATCTCAGTCACACAAATGAAAAACTACTTATCCAAAGGCTATCCACAATACAGTGTGACCACCCAGAGAATATTTAGTATTGTAAAGCATTTCTATTAATATTCCTATGCATTAAATATAACGAGTAATGGATGCTTGTCTAGGATTGAGGATGTGCTACCGATCTTGAAAGTAAACATTTCATCGAAGAAATTGGTGGAGAATCACTTATCAATGAATCTTAGTTGGACCTCCAGAGGTAGCACATGTTGTGAATAATAATTGTGGTCTCAAGTCCTCAGTTGAGTACGACTCACAAGGCTTGATAACGAATTGTGGTCCAGATAATCCCATCGGATGATTTTCTGATTTAATTTAGCAAAGAAAAAGAATACAATGTTGATGGTGCACCTTTAAATCCATGTTATGGTATTAAGTCTATACCTGATGTTAATGTTTAATGTCCGATATGGTGAGTAGAGCTAAGCGTATAACTTAGTCTTTGAAATGTGTCGTATGAATATATTTTGACTAATACTAGTTATAAATGATGTAATTCATGGATGCAATTTTAAGTGAAACATTATTGAATATTAAGAAGGTAAAATAATAGCTAGTATGTGTTGTTTAGGAATAAACACCCTTATAATCGAGGGTCTGGGGTTACCAACGTACTCTTAAAACTTGCAGACAATCAGCTTTAAAGTACAGAAAGGAAATAGGAAGATATGATGGACTCACCTGATTAACGACGGTTGATCCAAGCTATGTCTTCTTCCACTCTACTCCTCTCCAAAGCTTTCAGGTATGCACCTCCTTCACCTGCAAAGAGCAAATCCTCCAAACACAATCTTATACATGTATATATGACAAGTTAGATAAACAATATATAGAGTGCTTAATCATAAGTATTCATCAAACCATGATACATGAAAGATATTCAACACACATTTGGAATAAGGATTCTCTTTATTAACAATAGTGAATGAGATAAGTGTACAACCCAATGCCTGAAACAAGGACTCCTCTGCAACCAAAGGATTCTAAGTTCTGCTGCTCCAAAGACTTCTGAAGATATACCACCAGCATAACTTTGCTCTCCAATTGTGATTGTCTTAATGCCCTCCCCAACGCCTTTATTTATACTTAGGAAAATAGAGCAATTTCAAAGGTTGAGGAGGTTGAGAGAGTTAAGATAGTTAATGTTTAAGGCTTAACAAATCTCCATTAATCGTGTTTTATTATTTTTAATGTCAAATGGAGGCGTATGTGAGTATTGATACTGGAAGCCAGCGTATGACACGCGAATTGCTATAAGGGAAACCTGTGTACAGATTTGTACGCGGGTTGCAATGACAATACCTGCGTACAGTACACGATATGTTGTGGAGATAGTCGTGTATGTACGCGAGTTGCTGTGGAAAAAGTCGCGTACAACAATCAACATGTAAAAGGGTAAAAATGGCAAGCTAGGTGGATAGTGAATGCATCTCATGTCATGCCCATCTATAGTGTTTTAGGAAACCTTCAATCCATAAATGTCCTTTTGTGCGTCGACATATGAAGTGTCGGCACTCGGACGGAGAAGTGCCATTTGGGTTGATAACAATATGTATTTGAGTATTTGAATAATGAATCAAAAGGAACTTGTTCTGACATAAGTCGAGGACCCATATGATACTTTTTTTTCCCAAAAATGCTATACTTTATTGAAGTATAAGTAAAAGTAGTAGAAAGGAAAAAAATGTCCGCAAAAAACATGTTGAACCCAAGAAAATTTCCATGGCCATAGTCCAGTGAGCCAAGAAATGTAGACCAAAGAGATAAAGCCAAGACAAGAGCCAAACACTAAGTCCAGAGACAAAGACCAGGGCTCATAAAGTGACAAAAAACGCAGCAAAAATAGTCAACCAGTACAGTACATGTCCACCAAAACTCAGAACAAAATGGTCAGAACACTACCTTCCAAAGTAAGAGAAACATAAGACCAAAATTCAAATAAATAGAAGTCATCCAGGGCCATAAGAGCCTTCTTAGACAACAAGTATGCATGTACATTCTGCTCCCTGAAGACATGTGAGAAGGAGATGTTTTGGAAGTGGTTAATCAACAACCTGGTCTTCTTTAGCCAAGATGAGAGGATAAGATTTTTAATCTCATGAATGTTCTTGGCCCAATCGATAATGACCTGAGAATCACCAAAAATCTGTAAGTTATCTAACACAAGTCGAGAAGAGAATTGTAAAAGAAGCCAAAGGGAGTGGAGCCCCCCCTTGGTATTGAATCCAGGGAAGAAACACATCCAGATCTTATAACATTTGTCCTTATCCAACACTAGAAATGCACCAACCCCACATAATGCAAAGTCCTCTTGAGAGGAACCATCGAAAAATCCCATCAAACTGCTGTGGGGAACAAGGGTAACATTAACTCTAGTTTTTTTTTATGACCCGCCAATATCATTAGTAGGAAAAAATTTAAAGAGAGTAGCGAGACCCTTTAAGTAGATGGAGAGAGCATCCGAGAAAGCATTTTAAAAAATCCTTTTATTTTTTCCTTTCCATAATTCCCATAAAATGAAACAAGGCAAGGACTGCCAGGAAGGAGCCTTGTTTTTCCACATGAGGAAGCATTCAAATATGGAATTTCTAGACCAACAAAATGAGCATTTTTTCGTACCACGCTCAACCAGACTGAAGTAGAGAAATTGCAGGAGACAAATAAATGTTCAGTAGATTCTTCATCGAGACCACACATAACACAAAGGTTTGGTTCGATCATACCTCTCCTCAAGAGATTGTCCCATGTCAACATGTGATTTTCCAATGCAAGCCAGCAAAAAATGATAATCCTGCATGGATTCTGCTAAGACCATAAAGTGTGCCACCACTACTGAATACAAACAATATCTTTAGATAATAGTTTATAAGTTAATTTTGTCGATATATCGCCATAAGCTTTGTTGTAAGACCATTTTAGTGAATCATTGACATCATCCAAGAATATTGAGCCAATCTGAAGGCCAATAATATATTCTTCCCATTCAATCCCCAGATTTCCCCAAAGGCCCAATTTTGAAGCAGATATCCACCCATGGGGAGAAACATCACAAGATGACAGCTTAGAGATATGATTCAAAGTACAAAAGTCCCTTACTGTGAAGGAAGAAATCCCAAAAATTTGAAACATCTTTTTTAGGTTTCTTCCTACAACGGATCCACTGGACCAAAGAAATCTTCTTAAAATATTTGACTTGGATAACTCCGTTCCATAGACTGTCGCCAGTAATTGCTAGCCAAAGACTCCTAGCCCTTAATTCTAGAGAGAATTTGTACATATTTTTCAAAGCCCATCCACCTTTTTCTGTAGGGCTAGCAATAACATCCCATTTTACTAAATGAAATTTAGACTTCTCTTGATTACCTGACCAAATAAAATCCATAATAATTTTTTTTATTTCATTTATAACTGATCTCTAGATTTTGCTCAACGAGAATGAGTAGACAACAAGATTTACTAAGACATATTTTTCCAATATAATTTTCCCTCTGAGGGATAACCATCTCCAACACTAATGTTTTGTTCTTTTTTCAAATCTTTTCAATAACCAAATCCAATCTCCAACCCTGTACCCGTTTGGTTTGATCGAGTACCCAAGATATCTGGTTCCCTCTGATAGGGAATAAACCTGTACCTGGAAGAGATCATTGATCTCTTCCATTTCAACCGGACCAACACCATGCTCTAATAATATATATTTTTGTATGTTTATAGACAACCCCAAGACTTTACATAATTCATAATCAAATTATGATAAGCCCTCGATTCTTTGGTAGATCCCAATATGAAAAGCATAATATCATCTACAAAAAGTAGGTGATAAATAGATAGGTCGATGCTTAATTTTATACCATTTATATTTCTATCTGATTTTGCTTTGATGATCAACCTGGTGAGTCCTTCAATTACTAAAAGAAAAAGTAAAGGAGAGAGGAAACCTTTGTTGTATCCCCTTATCTGCAGGGAAAAAATCAGTGGGACAATCATTTACAATGAAAACATAAGACACATATGATACACACCCCATAATCCATTTCATAACTCTAAAGGGAAGACCAATTTGAATTAAGATAAGTCTGAGGAACCCCCAATGAAATCTGTCATAAGCTCTGTTTAAATCCAACTGAAGGGAAAAATCTTTCAGATTTCTAATCTTAATGTTGTGGAAAACTTCTTGGGCCACACCAATGGCTTCCAAAATCCGCCTTTTCTCCAAAAAACCAAACTATTCGGTGAAGATGCTTATGGACAAGATGGGTTTTAATTGATTAGCAATGATCTTCGATATAATTTATAAACAAAGTTACAAAGTGAGATGGGACGAAAAATCCCCCGGGTCCTTAGGAGCAGATTTTTGGGGATTAGATCTACAAAAGTGGAGTTTATTGCTCTAGAGATCACTCCCCTTTCTCTAGATTCTTCCACTGCATCAAGCAAATCCGACCCCATCAAATCAAAACATTCGAAAAAAATTTCTTTGGTCAAGCTGTCTGGGCCAGGGCTCTTCGATCTCACTGAGGACTTAATGCCATATTTTAGCTCAAGCACTAGAATATGAAGAAATATCTTGTCGGCCTCAGATTCAGAGAATAATATGGGGAATTCCTTTATCACATTTATCTGAGCTCTTATTGATATGCTACTATCTTCCTTGTAGTATGACTCAAAGTGTGAGTGAACCAATTGAGAAAGCTTGCCTTGATCCGAAACTAGCAAACATATTCATTTTTCAAGGCCTAAATAGTATTTATGTTCCTGCGATGCTCAACATATTTATAGAAGAACTTTGTGTTATTATCGCCCGCCTCCAGCTAAGTGATCCTACTCTTCAATCGTGCTTTTTCATTCAATATCCACATAATGCTCAGTTTCTCTTGTTCAAGACGCAACAAAGTGTCCAACTCTGATTGCATAAAAACCTTTTTGCAGCCTTTGTGGTAATGAGGCCTATTTGATCCTCTATAAAGCAGAGGGCCTTTTTTTATCGAGTTTCGCTCTTTTTTATCCCAACTGATAAATTCTGCTTTTAACTCTTTTATTTTCTTAGTTGAAAACTCCATTGGAGAAATAAATTCTGATTCTAGGGTGTTGGTCCAGACCCGGTTCACAAGATCCTTGAAACCTTCCACCTTCAACCATTCATGGTTGAACTTATAAGGTCTTTTTGACTTTACACCCCCTTCCTCAAAATGACAAATAATAGGATAATGATCCGAGAGTCTATTCGAATACACCCAAGTCCTATATTTATGCAACTTTTCAAGTAGGAGTTATTGAGGAAGAATATATCCAACCTTTTTGCAATCCCATTTTCGCCCAATCTGTAATTTCTCCAAGTTGGGAAAATAGGGAAAGGCTCAACATCCACCAATTCAACCCTTTCAAACATATTGGCAAAAAAGGATCTTAATAATTCAAGTTTAGCTTTATGTCCCCATATTTCATTTGCAGGTCGGGTAAAGTTTAAATCACCCGCAATCACTAGATTTGGAATATTGAGTGTACCCTCCTCCTCGATCTTGTTCCATAACTGTTCTTTGGAGTGATATGGGTCGTATATGTTCAGTAGATTTATTTCCTCTAAGAAGTCTATAAGGAAACCTGTTAATAAGATACCTACAGAAATAGAGTAGGCCTTCAGTTTTTCCTTCCTCGGGTCCCATGCTGCTAGTAGACCACCCGATAAGCCCATTGCATCTACAAAAGCCACCTCCCAATCCTTCTTAATACTTAAAAAGAAAGAACTTTATTTCACCCTAGTGACCGTCCTTTCTTGCAGAAAAATTGCATCTGGTTTTATACGATCTAGAAACCGTTTTGGAGACCCCCCACTCCCCTAATATTGATGGATGTACAAATCATTTCCTAACCCTAGCAAGGGATTTTGTGCCTCTAAGCGCCCTGGGGTCGGATAATGGAGGGGAAAGAATAAGTAATGTCGTAGACGAAGGAAAGCATACAACTTTTTTGTTTTCCTCGCGCTTCTAGTGTTAATAGGGGAGAAACCATCTTCCAAGCCACCCTTTGTCGCCCCTGAGGGATGACTTGGGAAGGATTACTATCAATTACAGCCCCACCCCTCGATTTCAATCCCCTAAGACAGGATGCCTTCCTGGACATCCAAGATTTTCAATTCCGCCGGAGCTTTTTTCAGTAGGTCATGAGACCCACAGGATTGTGGGGTTAAAGATACACCCTTATAAAAAAAAGTACTTCCTAATAACAATGCTCCCCCCATTGAGGCCCCCTTTACTTCCAAACTTTTTACAAACTCTGATTCCATAGAATTTAAATAAGAAACAAAATAAAGATTTAAGTTATGAAGCTTACCCATAATAGGTTGGACGACCAACAACGCAGGGGCAGAAGATGCAGGAGCAGAACCCATCAGGTACAATGAAAAGAATTGTTCCCTGTCATTATAGTCTTCGGAAGACCAAACCTCAACGCCATGCATAGCTCTATCAGAGTCTGATCCTAACGAAGTAAGATGTTTCCAAAGATTCCCAATCTCCTTTCATTTTGTGCACCTAACGATATCCCCCAGTAATATAGAGTCTATGAAAAAGAACGGCCCCGCTAGTCTATCCCTATCTTTTCCAATAAATATATGGACATATCAATCTCCACAAGTATCCGCCCCACTCTCTTATCAATACCATAAAGCATATCATTCTCAATATGGATGAAACGATCGAGTTGATTACCAATAACTTCCAAGGCGTCCTTGTTCCATAAGACAAGTGGGAAACCTGGTAGGAGAACCCACACGTGCTGAAATTTAGGCCTTCAGACGCAAGATCGAAACCATAATTCCATCTCCTCAACATCAGGCTACTGTGACCCTTCATCCAAGGCCTTTCTAGAACAAACGAAGCATCAACTTCAGTCCTAAAGACAAAACCATACCAACCCTTCTGGAAAACAAAAATAGTCGGGCTGTAGCCAAGAATAGGGGCCCAAAACCTAGAGGTCCAGTCCTCGATGTCCCTACAGACCATTACCTTGTAACTGAATTTCCCAACAAGATCCCTGAGTGACATGCCGACCACCTCTTCAAGGCCGACCCCTCTACCTAGGGTCATTTGATCTTCATCAAGTCGTAATTTCCATTTACGAAACTCCCCTCTGTTAGGTTTCTTTACATATTTGTTCCTGTAGACTTGAGCACCCGAAGCAACTTTGTCATCCACCTTTTGCAAACTCACTCGAGGGCGTGTAGGATAAAACTGGGTTTTATCAGTTACAACTATATTTATACCTGATACCACAACCAAAATATCCCCACATTTCGATTTGATAAACCCAGACCGCTCCACAAAAATCCTAGTATCATCCACCAACAACAAAGTATGATCCGACCAAAGAAACCCTATTGTGGGGAGATCAGGAAGTCGGCACGACTCCCCCAACGATAAACTCCAGGGAGACAAGGACACATGTTCCATGTTCCAAAACCCTGACAATAATCTGAAATCCTTCTGCCAAAGGAAAGAAGCTTCACTTTTTTACTTTCATTAAAAAATGATATTATTCCATCATTTAGACCAAAAGAAATTACTTAATTTTCTCCCTTTAATTATGTAATGACTCTTGTTACAAAATGGTTGCATTTTCAATGTTGGAAGAGATAGCATGCATCTTTCTATTTAATTAGTAAGAAAATTAAAATTAAATTAAAATACTTCTTCGTTATTTATTAATAAAATTGTAAAAAAACAAACAATTTAGAAATTTAGATATTGTTTTCGATTTTTATAATGTTTCTATTATAATAATATAAGGGTAAATCTATCGATTTTGTACGTGTCACGCACGGCTCATTTATGTTCTATTTAATGGCAACATTTTGCCTTTTTGTTGAGTTAGAGAAGAAATACGTGCTATGAATGTGGTCCACTTTGCATGCACTCAAAAGAGATGGTTGAAAGACCAATATTATTAGTGTTGTTCGTCCTTTTCCATGTGGATACATGTAAGACAAGGATAAACATCTTTGATAAATCTTTTAAATTATTTTTTACATGGAAAAGGATAAACATCTTTGATAAATCTTTCAAATTATTTTTAATTTTGTGTTTTATTAAATATAACAACATTATATGTTAAGAAGTAAGTAGTGTTAAATACTTTGCATCAACTCATCCATATAAATTTATTAGTACATTACATTTAAGGTTAGATAAATACTAATGTTATGTTTGCACATTAAGGTATCCTAGCGTTTTCAAGTATTGCATGAGCTAATTTGTTTACAGTATATATAGACAAATAATTAGTTGAGAAGGAACTTAGTGAATCACATGACAAACGAATTGCAGTTACCTTTTACAATGGTAAATTAATCCAAACATGCTTTTCTATCTATATTATTTTTTCTATGGCTGTCATCTTATAGCAAGATTTATTATCAATGTCGGGGACATTGCCACCTCGTGGCTCTTGTTATCTAATTAAATTGTAAGACATTTTTTCTATAATCGTGGAGTAAGACCTTAAATACTTCTGGTTGGCTAAGAGCTCGTATTCCTTAGACATAAGGAAACCGGTTAACGACCTAAGACCTAGAGGCATCTGATAGGAGTGGAAGTCTGCCCCCTTATGAACCACCAGCGGGATATTTCATGTGGCGTAATTTTCCTTGAACAACAGTGATGAGTCAACTCACATTTGTAGATAGAAGCCAGTAATGGTTGTCCTCAATGCCAGTTTGACAACTCAGTTTTGATAGGTTTTGCCATATTAAAAAAAAACGACGTTTTTCTATGAAAATTGTTCTCTAAACACTATTACAAGATCCACCATGCTACCTTCCAACGGTTAATTAGAATATTTATTTAAATAAAATGACATATATAAAATATGATGTGTATATAGTTGTTCATACCTAAACATTCCATGGTTGATCACAATATAACTTTAAGGCACATCATTGAAAAAGTGTGGGAGAAAAAAGAGGAAACCTTTTGTTGATTCAAAAAAGATTTTGACATAGTCCCTAGAGATAAGCTTTGGCACATAATGGAGGAACTTGGGGTTTCTATGCATCTTAGAGCAGTTGTTCATAGGCTATATGAGGAGGTTAAAGTCAAAATCAGAACACCAAATAGTATCTTCGAAAGCTTTAGAAGTGATATCGAGGTCAAGCAAGGGTGCCCATTGTCCCCTACCCTTTTTTGTTTATATTTTGACAAACTTGAAGAGTGGTTAAAATTAGAGGAATGATGGTGCTCTTTTGGGCGAGTTTGTGATAAGGCTTCTTATGTATGTAGACAATCTTATTTTGATTGCTAAATCTGCTCTTGGCTTGCAAGAGCACTTGATTTCCCTTGAGCACTTATATAAAATGATGGCTATGCAAGTCAATACTAACACGAGGAAAGTGGTAGTTTTCTCTAGCAAAAGAAAACATAAACAACATAAGTTCTAATTTGAAGGATGCACTCGTGAAGAAGTGGTGGATTACAAATACCTCGGAGCTGACTTCAACAAAAATCTAAGTTGGGAAGGTTGTAGGAAAAAACAACATTGGGAGGTTGGAAATTGTTTTATGCTTTTCAAAATAGACGTAGAGAGGCAGACCCATGGGAATTGAAGACTACGCAAACTTTTTTTGGGCTTTTAATGATCCCAATTGCTCTCTTTAGTTGTGATGTGTGGGCCAACAATACCTTTGATTACAAACAGGTTCAAAAGCGCTTGATTACAAACAGGTTCAAAATTAAAAGTTCAGCCCCATATGAGATCACGCTAATTTATACAGGAGCTGCTTTTATTGAAGCAATTGTTATAGCGCAACTCCTAAGATATCTAAAAATAATTGAGCAAATGGAAGACGACAAATGGCCTCATGTCATCTTTAATGACATGGTGTGCAAAAGAAAGAAGACTTGGATGCAACACAGAATTAATTGACTTAGTAAATAAGATATTTGCTTGAACCCCACGGATAGTAAAGAGATAAAGGCTTTTGTTATCAATAAGTTCCACAAGCGAACTTGGGATAAAGGGCAAGGGAGAAAGAAAAAATATTATATTTAAGAGTTTAACCCCACTTACAATCATCAACAAAAAGCGTACATAGGGGGCAATATATCTTGGAGAGCCAAAATACTTGTTGCTCAATTAAGAACTAATTCCCATCAATTCCATTGTGAGACTCGGCATTGGAAAAGGCCAAAAGAATCTTGGGAAGAAAGAGTGTATTTTTTTCACCTCCACATAAGTGGAAACAAAAACATTTTATTTTAGAGTGTGAAGCCTTCAACGATAGTAGAGACAATTATGCAAATATATTGACAACGAGCTTTTGGAATAATTTATTTAGCAAGATGAATGTGGAAAAATTAGAGACACTCGTTATCGAGTTGATCAGGAAAAGAGTTGAAACACAGAAATAAATGTGTAAGAGTGTTTGTACCATAGGCTATTTTTAGCCTCGCACACGTTATAATTACGCCGTAAGGCGTTTCAATAAGTGGGAGTCGACTCCCTGAATTTTTTATTTTTTATTTTCATCCGTAGGATGCTTTCGTCCGACAATTGGGGTAATCTGCCGCATTGATCTTGATCTGTTTCCTGGCATTTCTGTCAATTGAAAGGATGGCCATTTAAACTAGCACCTGCTCCCTTAAATGCACATCAATCCCTGCCCTGTCGACACTCTTAGGCAGTGATGCCTACCTCCATCTATCTCTGGGCTACTTCAATTCGTATTCCTTGAAGTTAGACAACACTATTCGAAGTTGCACAACACTATCAGTTTTCTATTCCTCTGTCATTGTTCCCTTGAATGTTCGTTGCAGTTCCCTTCCATTTACAGTAGCACAGCAGTCTCACAACCCCACAACACCACATTTTGTAGTACAGAGGTTTGGATTTTAGTAGCGCAGCAATCGCACAGCCCCACAGCACCACATTTTGCAGCACGAAGGTTTGGATTTTGGATGCAGTATTTACTTTACTCGTTAAATTGTTAAATCTTTAGCCGAGCATGTTAAGTAATATAAGTAATGTGATTATTTTTAATAACACATGAAACTAGCTTAAATACCTACAAATTACATTAAATTTAAATTGGACATTGGGAATGCATTAAATACCTGAAGAAATTTCTGCTGACCTCCTCTGGCTCCGCTTGGTGAATGTGCTCCTTAGCTTCATCCCTATTATCAGTTAGTTCTTCTCGTAGCTTCTTTCCGAGAATCCGAGCTTGAGACATACCAACTCACCATTATTTAACAACCATGATATCAACATTTAATCACCATTCTGCGGACCCATTTCTCTTGCAGTAGAAGCATCGTAGCAATAGGGTTGGTAAACAATGGAGTGGATGGGTACGAGATAACACAGTGGAAGACACAGGAACTACGTTTCATTTAAATCTCTTCCAAATCAATAATGGGTGGGGTTTATTCAGGACAAGGGTTTGGGAATTTGCTTACTGGAAATGAAAGGAGTAGGAAGTATCCCGATCTGTAGATACTTGCCATGCGGGATAGACGAAAACACATCATATAAGCAAGAACAAACCAAAACCAGACTATAAGACAACACCCGGGGCAGCAACGAGAGTGACTGGATGGAATGCGCTCTTAAAAGAAAACCTGGGTTTATTACTGGCTAGTCCCAACCTTGCTCTTCCTTGCTCCTCTCCTCTTTCTCTATAAGTGTTGCTCGTCCTTCGTGATGCGGGTAGCGACCAACGAATTGTTTTGGTCTCTCTCAAATACCAAATTCCTTTGTTGGACTCCTTCCCTGTAATATTCTTTGAATTGCTGAATTGTTCTCTATCCAAGCACATTTTTGTACTGCTTCTTTAGTATTCAGATAAGCCATCCGCAACAACTCAGTGGTAGAACAATTCTTTAAATTATGGGCATTTTTTTACAGTCCCGCTCGCGGTCCTTCAGGAAAACACCAGTTTAGTGGTAACCCACTAGCAATTGATTGCTCAGATCGCGAGGACGTGTTTGCGTTTACATCTTAATGCACCTGTGCCATCTGGGGCTGCATGCAGGTATGGTTTTTGTGCCATTTAGGGCCGCATGCAGTAGGATTAGCTTTCCATATGGGGCTGCATGCATGTATGGTTTTTGTGCCATCTAGGGCCGCATGCAGTAGGATTATCTTTCCATATGGGGTTGCATGCAGGTATGGTTTTTGTGCCATCTGGGGCGCATGCATGTGGGATTAGCGTTCCATTTGGGCGGCGTGCAGTATGCACACGCGTTGAAGGGATGTTGGAATTTAGGGATCACTTTGGACTGTGATGGTATGATAATTTTATTTTTTTTATGGCAGATTGGTTGGCTGATGGATTAAAACCCTAATCATACATTTTGGGCATTGAAACTCGGTGGTAAACCTACTTCAAAATTTTGGAAACGCAAGCCCGCCCAAATATATTTAGCCCATATATATTTATTTCTGATTAGTTTACCTATGCCAAAACTTAATTAATATTGTAAGATTTAATACAGAAGCATTCTATTTTTAGTATGATGTTAATAATCTCATTCTAATTTCCCATTATAAATGTAATTTCTAGAACTTAAAAACCATATGCCTTTCAGAGTATTCCTTGACACTATGGAATGTAGGTAGTGTGAAAAAGAAGATAAACGAGTTGCTTGGCTGGCTGATCAGAGGGAATGAAAAATGTAGTTTATCTATATAAACTGCTTGTGGGATTCCTATGAGCATACTTGAGGTGGTGGGGAGTAGCATGCAGAAGCATATTTTCTTTTGTTGCTAGGCATGTGTCTGACCGATGATCTATTGATGGTACTAAGATCGAACCCCCACACCCCAATCCAAAGGTCCTGCCCAGGATTACATTAAGAGCAAGGTATCTGTAGAAAAGGAAAAGTCTCTCAGCTCTATTGAATGGGAATGATGGGGAATTTGGTTTTTGTATTTTTTTTATTGCGGTGTTTTTGAATGGGAGTGATGGGGAATTTCTCGCACAGAGAACTACAAAGATAATTTGTGGCAATAAACTATTATCCATATTAATTTAAATCTGTCCATCCATTGAAAAAGACATAGAAATATAATGAGTATATAAGGAGATAAGAAGGAACAAAGTCGATCGCCCATACTGTATTTGTGTCAAAACCCTTGCCCTAAAATTCCGCTTGCCTACAATTGGTGAAATAAAATGAATAATGAGTCTCTCTCTCTCTATATATATTCGTATATTTTTCAATTATTCATTTTCCAAATAGTTTCGATATCAAATTTTTGGTTGCCTAACTTGTTTTATCTAATTTATATATCCAAATATATATCCAATTTACGAATATAGATGTTCAATTTACGAATATATACACTCCTTAATATTCTTCTCTTTTTCCCTGAGATTATGTAATTGTGTTGAAAAGATAAAAGAAAAAACAAAGAGCAGAATTTGCCTTTTAATTTAGCTACCATCTAATCCCATACTGGTGTATGTTCTTTGAATTTTCTGCAACTAAATATAATTTAAGCCTCAACATAAATATGTGTGAAATAGTTTACCTATCATTCATTGAAATTTTTTGAAATATATTTATAGATTGATGAATCTGTAAAGAGTAATTGAATGACCTATATTAGTAATAGGAAAACTATATTATAATTATTATCTATTTAATGAGCCCAACAAACAAATACCATTTTTTACGATGGTAAAAGATGTGATTATAGAATATATTCCATAAGACAGGCCTAATTGTTGTATTCCATTCTCTCTAATATATTTATATACATCTCCTTTCTTGCATCTAATGTAAATTAGGTATGTATTAAATTCCATATTTACTTATACAAATAAACTCCAATTAAAATCATAACCATTTTCTAAGTTGAGACATGAATAAATAAAATACAAGTGTATATTAGAGTTTATTCATATTTTTTTTTATTTATGCATGCATTCAACTTGAGTTTGTCTAATAACAATATAATATTGTTTAAACCAAATTCATTTACAAAATTTACTTTACATATTTTAATTGTTGTTTTTGTAGATGCAAATGCGTATTGGTATCTACGTTAAGCAATATAAACAACTCTTACAACGTTAAAAGAAACAATATAATGATATTTACTAGCACATACACACAAAAGATTATATGCAATAACTTATTTATAATCAATAATACATTTTTCAAATTCAATTCTCCTTTACATATTATTTGGTAGTGTTGCTTTACATATTATTTGGTAGTGTTGCATTGGAGATATTTTTTTTTTAGTTTTATCATAAATTTTCTATGCATCACAAATGACATGATGACATATTGCACGTGCTCATACAAGTGCATAAAGTAGTGTTGCAAAGTCCAAAAACAAAGGTGTGCAAGGTGTCAGGTATACTTTTATTTTATCAAAAGCCTTACCTAAGTTTATTACTTTCACCGACCATTATGATGTTATCAAATAATCTCACGTGCATGCATGCATCTCATAGTATATATTCTTAAAAAAGATACATAGTACATCAACAAAGGAAAACACTTGAAGACACCTCCTTATTTTATATGTCAAATCAAATTATGTGGGAACCCCATTTATGTGTTTTTTACAAACAAGTTGTTAAAGTATACTTACTTCTTTTCCTCCTTATTTTATATGTCAAATCAAATTATGTGGGAACCCCATTTATGTGTTTTTTACAAACAAGTTGTTAAAGTATACTTACTTCTGAAAAGTGATTCTACATTTAAAGCATTTGGATTTACTATTTTCATAACATATTTTTTTAATCTAAATTTATCAACAAACAAATAAGATGAACTAGACTAAATATTCAACCTACTTCAATTTCAATATGGTGGAAATGAATGAATGGTGGTTATGATTTTATTTATGGAAATAAATAAATGTTTAAGATGGACACATGGTAGCTTTATTTCTTTTATGTTATAAAAGGATATTTTTTTTATTTACTTTATATTTTTAGTAACTTATGACTCAATCTATTTTTTTTATCTTTATATTAAAAAACAAAAATAATAAGTACAATTATGATTTATAAAAAAATTGTCACATTAGTCATTCTTGCTTTTTTAAACTTTACAAATATATAAAATTTAATATTGAACATTTTCTTTTCTTTTAAGGTTTAGAATTTTTGTTATATGATTATTATTCATATAAAAAAGAATAATAAAAAATCAACTTTTACTCTATAATAATTCCTAAAAAAATATTAAATAAATATAATATATCAATTAAAACATTTCTTTAAAATTACTTTTTTAGTAATAACTTACATAAATTTATATATTGTTTTTCCATTAAATTTCAAAAAATTAATTAACAATAATAATAACTACACTTTAATAAATATATAATTTTATTTCTTAAAAAAATAAAATACTTTTTTTATTATATACAAAATTAATTTAACTAAAACTTTATAACTTCATAATTAATTAATATAAAGATCCACTTTTTTTATTATTATATAATATACTAAACTATGCCAAAATTTTAAAATGTTACTTTTTTAACTTTTCAAAGATATAAAATTTAAAATTAAACATTTTCTTTTCTTTTAAAACTTAGAATTTTTGTTATGTAATTCTTATTCTTATCAAAAAGAATAATAAAAATTTTACTTTTACTTTATAATAATTTTTAAGAAAATATTAAATAAATATAATATATCAATTAAAACATCGAGCATGGTGCATACCATCTACTCGGGTAGTGACCCATCTTAAAAAAGGAAATTAAGTTTCCTTAGGTATCCTAAACTATATATATGCTATTGCAACTCTCCACCCAAGAGTAGAATTATTCAAGTATATTATGTGGGTAAACCACCTAAACTAAACCGCCTCCACTCAAGTAAGTAGTATACCCAATTAATTTAGCATAAATAGAATATATCAATTAAAACATTTGTTGAAAATTAAATTATTTTTTAATAATAACTTACATAAATTTATATATTGTTTTTCCAATTAAATTTCAAAAAAAATAATTAACAATAATAATAACTATACTTTAATAAATATATAATTTTATTTCTGTAAAAAATTAAAATAATTTTTTTATTATATACAAAATTAATTTAACTAAAACTTTATAAGTGCATAATTAATTAATATGAATATCCATTTTTTAATATAATATGCTACACTATGTCAAAATTTTAAAATGTTGTTTTTTAAAATTGCACTACATGTTTTTGCACCACTTACACACACTAAATGACCTATATTGTTTTATGACAAATAATTGGATAAAGTTTCAATATAATCAAGATTTTGGATATTACACTATATCAAAATTTTCATTTACTTTACTTTTACTTTAAACTCTTACTGCTACTTTGTTACTTTCATTGATAAAAAGTAGACCCTTAAAATCAGCTTTGTAAATTGTCAACCAACTAAAATCCTCCACATGAGGTCACAAATAAAAAATAGTTAGGTAGGATTGATTGGGCTAGGCATCCATTAATACCCTCCAATCTAGTTTCATTAGGTGTATTTTGAAACATATAATTGTTGACTTATAGGGTGCTTTATAAATCCTGCTATAAGCAAGTGTTAGAAGAAAACCCAGGTCAAAAGTGCGCTGCACCCAAGGAGGTTAAAGCTGAGGTATAGTTGCCCTATTCTCCCCTACGAGTCACCCAACTCATTGTAGGGAGACGACACTATACCCGTGCAGGCCGAACCACTGATCCACACTTGACTCAAGGTATCTTAGTGGCCAAACTTAGGACATCACCAAGGAGCAATTATGGGTGCAATTGACTCCTGAAGTCAGCTATTGTCATTGGGAGGTGTTGCCAAGTCTTCTAGATTGAAACATTTGCCCCATCACCAGTAGAACTGCCTCTTTGTTACCTTCACTAGTCAATTGGTGTGTGGACCCCATTGTCACCATCAATTGTGCTTTTGGAAGGCCCAGTTACATATGAGAGGAAGGTCATAAGGTATTTTAGGCATTTTACACTTATTTTTATTTATAAATACAAGCTACCAAACTCATAATTAAACATAACCTACATTTTGTGACTCTTTCACTAAACAAACTTTGTACATATCACTCACTTTTTGCACCTTTTACACTTATTTTCCTTTATAAATACAATCTACCTAACTCATAATTAAACATAACCTACATGTTGTGACTCTTTCACTAAACCAACTTTGCACATATCACTCACTTTTTGCACCTTATTGCATTTTTTTGGCTCACATGTTACATTTTTCTGGATGGCTTCCCTCACTCATCTACCGCAATGTCCACACCAGACCTACCACATTCATGCCCACCCCCCAAAAAATTGCATTACTCAGTGCACTACATGCTGCCATGACCTTTGATCTCAACAAATTTAAGTCACGCCTACACTCCTACCATCCATCCATGTTTGTTCAATATGTAAAGAATCTTATCCTGGTCTCCATTTCCCCTTATTCTATCCATCCTTACGCAAGTTTAAGCAAGAGTCATTTCACGTGTCAACCCTGTTTTGCATGTAACCTAATAAGCTTTCCACAAGACATTTCAACCATCCTCAATTTTTTGCATCAATGTGTGTTAGACTTAGAGATTTTAGATACAACTCCCAAAACCTTCAACCTTAAACATTTTAGCTCGTAACATTGTCCAATCACTTTTGAATTTTATATCACAAAAAAATGTCTTTTTTATTTAAACCCATTCCTTTTTCTTTGTTTTAACAAAATCATCATTTCATGGAATAATATGCTTTAATATTGACTTTATTGTATCACTTTGTAAATATTGGTTATCACACTGTATTCCTGAGATTGCCTTGATTTATTTCAATGGTTTCTATATTTAGGGCATAAATGCTTGTTGTTCCTGATAAGATTTCTAGTTATTAGAAACACAAACTCCCCCCTTTTTTTACTTTCCCCTTACACCTAACTTCCTTTTATTTTCTTGTTCCTCCCAGGTAACAAATAATGGCCACCCCTTTGACCGAACATGCCATTGAATTACTACTTGCACTAACCTCCGACATGCAACCGTTCCTACAAATATTTGGTGTGGAACAAGTCAAATCTATTCGCACCTCAACCATGCGATACCGAACAACAATCTCTGATGGGACACACATGCACCACACCATGCTTCCATCAAAGTTCAATTCTCTCATCGCTTCATAAATACTTCAACAAGGGTCTATTATACACCTTAAGAAATGGACATGTGTAATTCTTTGCCAATGCATGTACGCTTCATTTTTTATTATACTAAGTTATTTTTTCATTTCTTCCCCATTTAGTAAAATCATTATTTATTTGTTTTCTCACTTGTTTTTTCCCTTGCGTAGGTCTATCTTACTGCAGGACTTTGATGTCATTGAGCCCTCCGCATCATTGATTGGCTACCTAATCGCTATATCTCACCCACCTTCTCTTGAAATAACTGCCCAATGCTCTTCAATGCAAGAACCACCTCAAAAGAAACAATGCACACTTCTTCAAAGTGCTTCACCATCCACTGTTGAAACAACAATTCCTATTAATACATTGAGCCCCTACACCTCAAATTGGTCCATAAAGGGTCATGTCTAGGATAAATCAACCCTCCGCCACTTCACTAACCAAAAAGGCCCTGGGAAGGTCTTTGGATTTGACTTTATTGATAAGGACAGGGGTGAAATACACATCACTTGCTTTAATGATTCTGCAGATGTTTTTTATGATCAAGTGCTTCCTGGCCATGTCTACCTCATTTCCAAAGGCACTATCAAACCAGCAAACAAGATGTATAGCCATCTTACAAATGAATGGGAAATCTTCTTTCAACCAAGCTCCATTATTCAACATTTTCCACTAGAAAGCATTCTACTTCCATAGATGCATTTCAACTTCAAAACTATTCAAGATATCAAGTCATCTCCTGTCAACTCCATTGTTGACATCGTTGGTGTTGCCACAAACACATCCCCTACTGCCCCTATACATAGGAAATATGGTTCAGAAACTATTTAAAAAATAATCCATATAAAGGACAACTCAAGTTTTAGCATGGATGTTACTTTGTGGGGAGAACATTGTCATGTAGAAGGCCAAGAACTATCTACCTTGCGCTCTGAAAATGCCCACCCTGTGCTTGCAATCAAGGGAGGTTGTGTAGCCAAATTTAATGGAAAGACAGTTGGGACTACATCCAAATCCATAGTTCTCATAAACCCAGATATACCAGAAAAGCACAAACTCACCCAATGGTTTGAAAAAGAGGGCTTCCATACTTCACCCCCATCCTTAACTACACGATATCCAACTTTTCTTAAGCAGATGAATAAGAAACAAACCCTTCTTGAAGTTGAAAACATTCATCCTTCTGAAAGATCTGAATGGGTTTCCATAAAGGCTACCATAACATATATTGATCTTGACAACTTCTACTACCTTGCTTGCCCTTTAATTTCTGATTCGAAACAATGCATGAAAAAAATCATCAAGAATTCTAACAATGGTTGGCATTGTGCCAAATGTGAGGTTGACTTGTCCGATTGTGACTACAGGTATTTGTTGAAACTGAAACTTCAATATCACACTGCCTCTACTGAAGCAGTCATGGCGTTCGAGGATGCATTCACTGAACTCCTTGGTATCGCTGCAAAGGATATGCACTTACTTTCTTTTGATCCTTCCGTCATCAAGGAAATATTCTCTAAGGTTGAATGCACACAATTCCTACTCACACTTTCCATTAAAATGGAAACATTTAAAGACAAGCCTCAATTGACGGTCATCATCATGCGCTCTGAACATGTTGACTTTGTGGCAGCCAGCAACTTACTGCTCCTTTAAATAGCCAAAATGGGGCACGCATAGAAGGCATTTAGAAAAAAAACATTGCCTTGTTTTTTGTAATAGTTCAGCTATATATACTTTTCCTAGAAACCTTTGACATACATGTGGGCAAACAATTTCCATTCTTCATTACTATAGCTACAATTTCTACACTTGAAGCTACTCTTATATATTGCTTTTTATTTCGTATATTATATACATATACATAAACATTTCCAAGTTTTCCTCAGTTTTTTTTTTTTTTAAACAAAAACGATTATTTTATTAGAGGAGGTTCAGCTAAAAACCGCTGATCAAAGATACAAAAAACCACTAATAGACTCCATCTTTAGAAAATGGTCAATTATGGTGGAATTTCCAGACTAATCCTCGAGTTTACCATGAGTTCATAACACCCTAAATCTATGAATTTATTAGCTGCTTCATCCGCATTCTTATTCAGCTCCCTAAGAACGTGGAAGAATTCAATCTTCCTAATGCTTTTAGCCATATACCTGATTCTTTTTAACAATCCTTCCAGCCTCTCATTTTTCCCCCTTCTTCCCCTGATCAGCGCTTGAATAATTAGCCGTGAGTCACCAATAATCACAACTTCCTCTACTCCTAATTTCTGAACCTGCTTGAGGCCTTACCAAAGCCCGTAAGCTTCAGCTATATTATTAGACTCATGTCCAACGCTCCAAGAATATTCTATTTCAGCTTTCCCTCGTGGATTTATTATAACTCCACCCCNCTCCAAGAATACTCTATTTCAGCTTTCCCTCGTGGATTTATTATAACTCCACCCCCTCCCGCTCTTCCTGGGTTCCCTTTAGAGGCTCCATCGAAGAATAATTTGAAGATCTTCCGTTCCTTTAACCAATTCTCGAACTGGACTTTATCCATTCGAATTTCCCATTCCTCCTTTTTGATGACCGCTGTACTATTCTTTACCTGAATTTTGAAACTTTGCATCCACTTTTTTTCTTTAGTGGTTAGCTCAGCTTTATTAGACGGGATTGTGGATCTACTCACCACCTCACCCAGAAGAGCGTTAATTATTACAATTAACTTCCACGCTGGTTGGTGCCGGTTCTGGAAGATTCTCTGATTTCTTTCTTTCCAGACGCACCAGCATGCTCTCAGCCCATTCTTCTTAGTTAACTCGCCTTTGTACATTTTTTCCCAGTGAATGAAGAATTCCTGGTTACTCCCATTCCAATGAAAACCTGCATCTTCATTCTGCACTATTCCATTCCAGATTGATATAGTAAATGGGCAGTTGAAAAATAAATGAGAGATAGTTTCAGTATTTGCAACACACAGTGGGCAGCGAAATGGACCTGCGTGCCCCCTTCTTTCCAAATTTTCACCTGTTAGCAATCGCTGGTGTAATAAAATCCAGATAAACGCATCAATTTTTGGCAATGTCTTATTATTCCAGTTATGTGTCCAGATCGCTGGGTTCACTGGCACGTTGACTAAAGCAGCATACTGGTTGATCCCTTCTGCAATCGTGTAGGAGCCAGAATTGCCCCAGCCACGCCTGTCTTTCACGTTGATGGCAATTGGTGCTATCCCAGCCAGATGGTGACTCAGCATTTTCTCCTCATTCTTCAGCGCAGGGGGACATTCAGGCAGCTTCCACTCTGTCCAGCGATAAGGGGAATTCAATTCCCAGTTGGAGATGCTCCACAGCGTGACCATATCTCTCTCCTCCATCCATGCTTGCAGGCGCGGCAGACAAGGAGGAATTTTCCCAAGGATCGTATCCTGCCAGAAATTAATGGCTTTACCATTACCTGGTAACCAGTGTAGCCTTTCAATGAAGTAAGACAGCGATTTTTTACATAACTTGAAGATGGATGATCCCGTTTTACTCACGTGTTCTCCTTCTAAACATCTTAGTCTATCTCCTGGAAAGTATTTGTTTTTGAGG
>LPNX010622924.1:155952-192129 GCA_001517045.1 Pseudotsuga menziesii
ATCTGGCTCTTCTGGAGATTAATTTTACTTCCGGAGGCCTGGCAATAACGGTTCAGTTCGTTCTTGAACCGGTGAGCAATAATCTGACTAGCCCCTCCCATTAGGATAGTATCATCAGCAAACTGTGAGTGGTTAATGTTTTTAGTCTCTCTCGCCAGTCGAATGCCGGGGAGTTCTTGCCCTAGTCTGGCGTGTTCCAGTTGGAAACTGAGTACCGAAGCCTGAATAGCGTAAAGGAGAGGTGAGATCGGGCATCCTTGCCTCAGACCTCTCGTAGCTTGGAAGAATGGGGCAGCTCTGCCATTGATGAGGGGAGCTATCCAGGGCTTACTGATGCATGCCTGGACCCAGGAGACGAATTTGGGGGCAAATCCAAATCTCAGCATTACTTGGAGGAGAAAATGATGGCTGACTCTGTCAAACGCATTAGCCAGATCATTTTTCACCGCCATTCCTTTATCCCCGTTCTTCTGGCTGGAGTGTATGGCTTCCTGTACTAGGATAATGTTATCCCAAATCTTCCTTCCTTTAATGAACCCCCCTTGGTTCTCCGGGATAATGCCTGGCAGAATAAGCTTTAATCTGGTGGCCATGATCTTCGTGATGATTTTATAGCCAATATTACACAGAGATATTGGACGGAACCTGCCAAAGGTCTTAGCGTCTTTCTCCTTGGGAATGAGGGCCAAGAAGGCTGAGTTCGTACTTCCTCCAATCTTGGTGCACTCCTGGGACTTTCTGGCCATTTTTAACAGATCTGTTTTAACAATGTTCCAGCAGGTTCTGATGAAATTCACGTTGAACCCGTCAGGACCGGGTGCTCGATCCTCCTCCATGGCATCGATGGCTTCTCTGAGCTCATCCAGCGTAATGGTTCTGTTAAGGAGATCGTTGTCATTGCTTGTGACTGCGCAGGGGACAAGATCAAGCAGCTGGGCGTCGCTGGCTATGGGATGATCAGTGAGCAGCTCGCTGAAAAATTTAGACGCCTCTTCCTTGATGTCATCAAATTGGTTAATGATCTGATCATTTACTTTGATTTCAGAAACATTATTCATGCTTTTCCTGGCCTCTGTCGACTTATGGAAGAAACTGGAGTTTGTATCGCCATCTTTTAACCATTTAATTCTTGATTTGGTGCGCCACTAGTCAGCCTCTTGCTTGCAAGCCGCGTGGAGGTTTAAGTGCAGGTTTGTTTCCATTTGGATATCGATAATGGTCACTACCTTGTCTTCCATTTCAGCCTGGTGCGCCCCCAGTGCTTGGGCAGCATGAAGCTTAGATTCATTTGGCTTTGGGAGCGATTTGGCCCAGATTTTCAGAATTTTTTTAAGTCTCCTCAGCTTCTCCTCCCAGACAAAGAAGGGGGAGCCTGTGACCGGGTAGATCCAAGATCCTGCTACTAATTTTAAAAAGTCCTCATGCTTGGCCCACATAGAGTTGAATCTAAACGGGATTGGGCCCAAATTTTTTTCTTGCTCCATTTCCAAAAGGATGGGCTTATGGTCAGAGCCGCCAAAGGGAAGAATTTTAGAGGAGATAATCAGGCCTAGCAGGAGGAAGTTGTCCTGAATCAGGAAACGGTCGAGTCTGGCCGCAATGTGCCCGGGACCGAACCTCCTATTGGTCCAGGTATATTTCCCTGACGTTGGTTTGATGTCAATGAGGTTCCAGGTCATAATGAGATCTTCCACCATGTCAGTGATGGGGTCTCTAGATCTAGAGCCTCCTCTCTTTTCATTCAGATTGAGGATGATATTCAGGTCCCCGGCCAGAATAACATTACCCTGCAGATTAGATCGTTCTTCACGGAGAAGGTTCCAGCAATTTATTTTTTCACCATAAGAGTTAGGTGCGTAGATGTTAAAAATACTTACCGTGGAGTTGGTGTCTTTTTGGTTCAGCACTGTGAGGATCCAGTGGGTGCTGATTCTGATGTCCTTAACTTCGTATTTACTATCATCCCAGAGGGTTCCTATACCCCCGGAAGCTCCCCTAGAGCTTAAAGCGGCAGTTCCATTTTTTTTCCAAAACTTTTTACTAATTTGGAGGAATGCAGTCTCCTCCAGCCTTGTTTCCTGGATCAGCAAGATGTCGGGGTGATGTAGGGATATTAGATCTAGCATAGCTTCTTCCTTACCTTTACTACCGAGACCTCTGCAATTCCAGGAAATTACCTTCATTACTTACTTTTGGCGTTTGCGGGCGTCCCTTTTGAGGCATGCCCGTGCTGGCGGGTGTTTCTAGGATTTTTCAGCAGTTTTTCCAAGGTTTGTTGGGACCCTTCCAGCTTGTCCTTGTAGGTTGCTCGCTCTCTTTCTTCTTTTCTAGTCTTCCTCCCTTTTGTTTTATGCATTCTTGGAGTTATAATTTCGATTTCCCCTTCTTCTTCCTCTTCTTCCTCCGAGTCCGGATCTTCCTCCGATTTCCCGTGGCTTTCCCCTTCTTTAGTTTCAGCTGTATCTTCCTCGTTATCTCTCCCTTGGTCTGAGATGACTATTTCCAACTCTTTAGTTTTCTCCATGCTAGCTCTATCTTCTATTTTAGCAGATTCCTCCCTTGCTTCCACTGATTCTTTAGACCTTGAGGCCTCTTGGGATTTTTCAGGTGGATTAGCTCCACTTCCCTCACCTTTCTTGGTGCCTCCTCCTTCTTGTGTTCTTGGTCTGGTCCTATTCACCCTGTGCCATCCTTCCCCCTTCTCTTGCTGGTTTTCCGGAGATTTGGGGCAGTTTCGGAGGAAGTGCCCGTACTCATGGCATCCTCTGCATTTGAAGGGGAGTTGCTCGTAGTCCAATTTTTGGATATGAGACCAGTCCCCCACCGTGAGATTTATTGCTTCTGGCAACCCAGCTTCAAGATCGGCCTCCACGCAGAGGCGAGCGCATGCATCAAGTTTTCCTCAGCTTTACATGTGTTCTCTTTATTGTATTTATCTTCTTGTCGCCTTGTTCTACTCTACATTAATCTTAGCAATAACAATGTTAATATTAGTTTTTTCATGTTCTAATATGTCATTTTAACACATGCACTTCTTTAAATGTCAAAAAACATACATTTCATATTTGTATTTTACTTGTATGTCATTTCTTTATTTTTTTCCTTCCTACATTTACCTACTTACAATGCTTTCAGTCACTTACAATGCTTTCCTACATATACCTTGTACATTTATTTATGTCTCGTATTATTTAAATGCAATCACTTTTATGCCTTCAAGTTTAATTTTGGTACTAGTATGTAATTTATCAACAAATGCTTCTCTTTACATGTGATTGATTTACTTCAGTTATCTAGCAATGTTTTCATTTAATTTTATCTTTTTTCTTTCTTCAAGCACTTTCCATCCCTTTATGTCCTACATATAACATCTTGTTTCTTTAGAATGTCCATGAAAAAATTGCAATTTTGAAGTCTCTTTACATGTCTTACATATAATCCCTTTATGTACCTTGAAAAAAAAAATTACCATGTCCTACATATACATCTTGTTTCTTTAAAATGTCCATGAAAAAAGTGCAATTTCAGTGTCTTTTACATGTCTTACATATAACATAGGAGACATATTTACCAACAACAAAAAAGATGCCCTCTCCGTCCATATGGTAGAGTCTCATGTTCCCACTCCAACTCCTACAACATCCGAGCTTTCAAATCCTACCCATCCATTTTCAGACCACAACGAAACAATCCTACTTCCCTCCATGCAAACCAAAGCTACAACTTCACATGTTCATATTGACCATCTTCCATCATTAGACTACCCTTCCACTTATCAAACAACCTCTTCCCCAACGATCCCAAATACCATTCCTCCACCCAACAAAGCCACACATTCCTTCAATGAAAATAACATGTATCAAGCACATCACCACTTTCGCTTAAGGCTAGATAAGCTACAATCCATCCATGTTTGTTCAATCTTTAAAGAATCTTATCCTGGACTTCATTTCCGCTTTTTAAATGGCCACCATACCTGTTCTAGATGTTATTCATAAAAAAATGGCCACCACTTCTCCCTTTGGAACAACATGGACCCTGGTGAACAACCCCTTTTTCTATCCATCCTTACACAAGTTGAAGAAATGCTCATTTCACGTGTCAACCCTATTTTGAAAGTAACCCATGCTTGTGGTGGACAATACAAATATAGTGGCCATACAATAAACTTTCCACAAGACATTTCAACCATCCTCAGTTTTTTGCCTTGACATGTTGAAGACTTGGACATTTTAGTTGTCACTCGTAAAACCTTCAACAATCAATCCTATGATTGCATTCTCTGCATTCTCAGTAGATCCCATGTTCTTGCAGCCTTGGAATACAAGATATCACATGACCCATACTATAAAGATGTATAGCTTGACCAACCTGCAATTATGGATTTGTCAATTCCCCCCACTAATGTTTCCCCTTTTCTTCAACATTCACACTCCACTGCCCTTGATTCTAGTTTTCCTGCTGAAGATGTTCACCCTTATCAACCCAACATTTCAGAGCCAAGCTCTCAACAAACTTCGTCCTTTGCTAATATTCTACCCAATACAGACACAGAGTTCCAGCAAATCAGAACTTTCTTGCAAACACCTTCTTCATCTCCAACAAATTCAATGGATTGGCCACCTATAGGTTTGTCACCTGTCAATGAATACAATACAGAGGGCCTTTTCTTAATGGCATTTCCATCACTTTTCCCCCAAGGTGCTGCCATGTTCAAAAAAACACATTTTAAATCAGTTGATCCCATGAATATGCATTGCACCTTCTTCGATACTATGATAACAGGTTTGGTTGCCACCCACGATTCCGCTACTAACTTTACAATCTCATCATGCGTCGCCGTAGCCAACCAATAACAACAATCTTTATTAAAAAAAACATTGAAGACAACTTTCCCACAACCATCTCTGAACTCAACAACCACTTGGAATAAACTCCTTCAGACAAACTACCAGATCAAATCACGCGTTTTGGTGCAACACTCTGTGGAACATACTCTTTTTGGCACAAATCAAGGAACGAATTGACATATATGATTTCCCAGCTTAGTTGCCCAACTGTTTTCTTCACTTTGAGTGCGGGCGACACTAAGTGGCCCGACCTACATGCGGTCATGCCTGGGACACCACCCACTTCTTTGAGCAAGCACCAACAATGGAGAGAACAAAATATCATCTCCAACCCACATATTGCATCGCTCTACATGCACCACGGGTTCACAATATTTCGTGAAGAGGTCTTGGTTAAACACCTCCACACACACGATTTTTGGTATAGGTATAATCTCTCATCCCTTCTTCCAACAACATATCTATTTTCCTTTTATTATTTTGCCACATATTACTAACACATATTGCATGCACAGTTATGAATGGAAAAGTAGAGGCTCTGCACATATTCATGGTTTCATATAGTTACCAAATGCACTTGATATGGAAACGCTTGACTAGGAGAATGCTACTGAGGTTGATAAAGCTAAGGATTTCTTTGATCAATTTATTTCTACTTGGAACACGCGAGATAACCACCAACAAGCCCCCTTCTTACCTCACTCTGCTATGCCTGATCCATGCCTGTTATCTACTGATGACATTCTAAAAAAAACCCTTTTCATGACTATACAGAACCACTCAATTGCATCCAACGACACACAAAATGCACAACAAATACATGCCTTCAAAAAAAGGGGTCTTCCTACACATGTCGTTATAATGCACCTTGGCCTTTACAAAACTCATCTTCCATGTTCATTGATACCAATGGCAAAAAAACACACAAACTAGCTCGCAATGATGATTTTTTGAATAGACATATCCCTTCCATCCTATCAATATGGCGTGGAAATGTTGATTGTCAACCAATGCTCGACATACATGCCGTTCAAAAATACATTGCTAAGTATGCATCTAAATCATAAACAAAATCTGAAAGCTTTCACCAAATGCTTTGATGAATTATCCATGCTGCACCACTTCTTGACCCTTCCATTGTTGCTATTCAAAAATTCCTGTCAAAAACACTTGTTGATCATGACATTGGAGCCCAAGAAACATACCATATGTTGCAAAAACTACCTCTCACAGTTAGTAGTCGTACTTTCTTATCCCTCAATGTCAACCGAAAAACTTATAAACGTGTTTCATTAGACAATCCCACATCCTTCACATCAACAAACTTCATAGATGCCTACCTTTCACGCCCTTTTGCTCTTCATTCCATATCTCTCATTCAGGCTGCAAGATCTTGGTCATATAATGCTCATCGGAAAAAAGAAAAATGGAAACCAAGAGATCCCCCCGCCATCGTCCGTGTTCCTTCCCGTTACTATTCAATTCTCTCCATAGATACACCCTTGTTCATTGTTTTCTGCAGATCTGAACTCATGCTATACAAACCTTTCTGCAATATACAACTTGACATTGGTGCTTCTGACGATGCCATTGTTACAAACTGGCAAGAACTTAAATTGACCTACACTCCTTGGTATGTTGATCGAAAACTAGTTGAACCCCTTTCCTTACCAGAACACACCATGGTTTCTAACGACTTGCAAAACCCACAACCCATGCAATTGGATGAATGGGAATTGCTCTCCCAACTACAGCCTACCAATGACATGCAAATAAGTGACCTTGACATCCTTGGTCGCCGTGACTTTGACAAAAACCATAATAGGCATGATACGACCATCCCCCTCATCTTGTAAGAACTTTCCATTGACTTCATACAAAATAATCGTTCACACCACCACCTCCCTCAACCATCCTTCTCTGATACACCAAATTATCAAACATTGTCCCCAACTCAAATGAAAGCCCACTCCATTGTCATGAATCACTCCGCAAACATCCTAACAAGTCCTCCACTCAGTTGTGCAAGGAACTGCTGGCACATGCAAATCATTCTTCATTCGCTGCATAAGATAATCCCTTTCCTTGACCAAAAATTTCATTCAATCTTTGCTCTTGCTACTGGCCCCTACCGACGTCGCAACATTCAACATCAAGCGTCTACTATCCATTCAGCCTTTCATATTCCTATAAAAAATTTAATGCCTTTGGAAGGGAATTCACTTTCAAACCTCCAAGAGGAACTTCACCATATCCACTACATTCTCATTGATGAAATGATCTTCCTAGGCCCAACACTTTTAACCCATATTGATGAACGTCTCCGTGAAGCATTCTCTCACCATAAAAACATTTCTTTTGGTGGTTGCTGAATTATTCTTGTGGGATACCTTGATCAATTACCACTAGTTATGGACATTCCATTGTATGCAGGCTCTTCCAATGGTACTGCACTTTGGCGCAACTTCAACACAGTTGTAACACTTTCAACTGTTTTTCGCCAGCAAGGAAATGACCCATCACAGGTCACCTTCAGGAACATTCCTAACAACATCAGAAATGCAACAACTACTATAGAGGATTGGAAGCTTCTCATGTCCAGGACATACTCCTTCCTTTCTAAGGATGAGTTATCTGCTTTCAAAGGTTCCATGCACTTATTTGCAACCAACCAACTAGCTTCGCTTCATAATCTACAGATGCTGAAGTCTTTGCAAATTCCAATAACACTTTCTATTGCTGAGCACATAAACAACCATGCTACTTCTCAAATTGAAGATGAGCAACTAGAGTGTGTAGTGTTGCTTTGCCCTAGGAAACACGTAATGTTAACATCAAACTTATGGGTTTCAACAGGCCTCGTTAATGGATCGCTCGGACAAGTGGTTGATATTTTTTACAAATCAAATCATCATCCTCCACAACTTCCAACATTTGTTGTTGTTAACTTCCAAAAGTATATTGGTCCTGCATGGGATACCAACAACCCTACTTTTCTACCAATTCCATCTATACAAAAGGGGGGGGGGTCGTACTGAAATCCCACTTAAAATGGCATGACATTACCAAAGGCTACAATAGACATTGGTACAATGGAGCGTCAAGGTTTGACCTTCACTGCACTTTCTAGAGTCCCGTCCCTTAAGAATCTTCACATCTCCCCATCATTTTCCTATGATCGTTACAAACATATGCAAGATAATCCGCATGTCATTGTAAGGAAAAATGCAGAGACATTGCTACAATCATTGGACCTCTCTTAAATACGTTCTATATGTAGGTACTTTTCTTTTTCCACTATTTCATTTTCCTTTACATCGTTTCAAGCTAACTCCAAATTCTCCCTTCTCCCTAACTACTTTTCTACTTTTCATGTGCAGGATCTACTCCTCAACAAGCTACAAATTGCTTGTAGTAATCTACATATCAATGTTCTATTTTACATTAACATATGTGTTCTCGCATCAAAACATTATAATGTAAGAGGATTGAAATCTATATGAATTCATTTGAATAGTCAAAACAATTTGACAAAAAAAATTAGAATTGCTTGGCTTTTATATTTGTAGACCTACTAAATTCTTAAATGTAAGGATATATGAATCAAATTATAATTTTTTCATGGTATTATAAATCTTTTTTTTAATTATGAATTTAATTTATCTTTTTTCTAGATATATCCAACAATTTTAAGTTTTTGTTTATATTTTTTTGAGATATTTTCCAATGATGTCCATTAATCTACCCTTCTTTTATATTATTAGAATTTGGACAATTTTAAGTTTTTCTTTATATGTTTTGAGATATTTTCCAATGTTGTCCATAAACCTACCCTCTTTTTTTATATTATTATAATTTGGATAGGTTTGGTGAGTTTCAAAATGTTATGAATTCCATATTAATGATCCACATTTAATGAATGTATAAATAAATTATTTATTGTTTCTCTTTATAAATTTGAAATATTTTTATTTATTTAGTAGATAGATCCATAAATTTAAGGAATGTTACTTAATTGTAACATAACAAAAACTACAAAAACTAACAATCCATTGTCATTTGGATGAGAGAAGAATAATTTTCATGATTACTTTTAAAACACTGATAATGTAATGGCCAATTATGTGAATAATATAATGTCTTTAACATATTGTATCAACACTTTAAATTGTCTTTCTTAGCTTGCAACACAACGTTCTTTTATTACACCCCTAAATACAATTGCTAGTTATTTCGTCTTTTTCTTCTTCTTTCTTATACACATTAATTCGTGAATCTACTTCGAATGCTAACCAAGTCCGCGAATCAAACTCCATGGACAACCCATTACTCATTGGAGAAACCTTGAACAAACTCCATGGACAACCCATTACTCTCCCATTGAAGAAACCTTGAACAAACTCCATGGACAACCCATTACTCTCCCATTGAAGAAACCTTGAACATTGCCCTATTGCAAATAAACAAACAAAAAAGTTCAAAAACATCAGACTTGGAACTTGAATTTAGTGCAGATATGCAGCTATTGGAGCAACTGAACTTGAGTATAATAACATGTTTCAATGAACAATGTCCCTTACACCATACCTCGAGGATCCCCATGGTCAAATACCTTCCGGGGAATCTATATTTCCTTGTTTGAGCTCGAATGGCTCAACGGAAATACTAAGGTACGCCTCTCAACCTCAGCGAAACATTTACAATCAGGGGAGAAGGGAGATGCAGGTGGTGCAATAACAGATGAGTTATGTGAGTTACAATGTTTGATCTCAAAGAAAACATTCACTGTGTTATATTACGCAGTTACACCAGTAGCGTATGGAAATATGTTTTAGATCATGGGCCTGAGTCCTACATTGGTAGAAGGCAGTTGCAGAAAATTAGGTTTTGTTGTTTGGACTTGTTCTGTGTAAAACCGTGTATATTTTGACTCAGTCTGTCTCTGTGCACTTTGCACTTGGTTGCTTTGCAATCTGGTACATGACCATTCCTCAAGAAAGTGGGCTTATTCTTCAACTTACCTGCCAAGACAAGGGTGTATATTCTGTCAGATTCGCCCTTGACCTCATTCCTATATATGCCATATCCATGGGCAGTGAATTAGTTCGGGTTTTCTGTCTTGGAGACAATAGTTAACCCTGCTGGTCCTATGAATAGATTAGCATGCCTCGGGAAGGAGTTCATACTGTTGGCCTCGTGAATGAGACAAGTTGCTTTGATTTAACCATTTGACCTCAACTCACTTGATAGTCTATTTTTTTCCCGTGGGTCCTTTTAAATCTTCTGATTAATTGCTACTAGTAATTTTTCCAGAGGAAGGAATGTTAGTAATTTTTCCAGAGTAAGGAATGTTGATAATATAAAATGGCTTCTGCATTTGCCTTTCTTACTTCCTCTGAAATTGCGAGAAAAAAGATATAAGAGCCTAACAAGTGTGGCTGTTTTTTGGTTTCAGGAATAATAAACTGCTGTACAAGTAGATGCGCTTAAAGCATTGTGCATACTCTCATGTCAATCAAGTACTGTCGCAGCACAACGGGAAGTAGAATTCTTCAATATGGAGTGGTTTTGAAAGTCTCTTTTTGCACTGCAAGAATACCCATAAGAGCTGCACGGAGATTTTCAATGGAAACTGCTAGTGTTAGTGGTGATAATAAACGAGGCGCTTTGATTGTGCTGGAAGGATTGGATCGAAGTGGCAAAAGTTCTCAATGTTCGAAGTTGGCCTCATACTTGGGTACTCAAGGTTTCCCTGTAGAAGCATGGCGGTTTCCTGACCGCAATACGGCTGTGGGGAAGATGATATCTGGTTATTTGTCCAACAAAGAAGATCTGGATGACAGAACCATTCATTTGCTATTCAGTGCCAATCGTTGGGAAAAAAGGTCATTTTTTTAATATCCCTTCCATCTTCCTCGTCTCAATTGTCTATGCTATAATTGAAGTTTAAACTAGATGGGTTTGAATGTTCATTTGCATTAAACTTCATGAACCTCTTTTCATTTCTCTTATTCACAAATAAACTGTAGCCAACTATTGTTTTTCTTCTATTGGGTTAATTAGATAAAACCTGAAAAACATCCCCCAATTTGCACCAGGGTCATTTTAGTACTCAAAAGTGTCAAACTTTTAGGTTACTCCAAAAGTGTTTACAACATGTTTGGGATGCTTCGTGAGATTTGGGGTGTATGGTGTATGTTCAGCCCCTAGATGGCCCAAGATGAATTGTAGCATGAGAGATGGTCCATGATGGATATGCACAGTTGTGATAGCCTGCTGAGAGGATGCCAAACCTTATATGATCATTGCCTTAGTGTTCTTCCCTAGAGCATTTGAGATCTCTTGCTTGGATGGTGGATGCCTTGTATGGTGGCCGCATGGAAGATTCACCTGGTGGCAGGAAGCCGTACAGGATATGAGGAGCGTTGTGGGTTGTGGAGGAGGGCTACAAAGCCTAGGTGGCATGTGGCAACTTGGTTTCTTGTTCGAAGGATTAGAGATGGGTCGGGGATGCCTATTCAACAATATTCTTGCACGGGGTAGGTGCCCCAATGTAGTACTTGGAGGATGGATGGAGTCTGTGGAGGCTTGAGATGGAGTGGTGTGGACTTGGCTTGCATAGCTACAACATCTTGGGTCGCTATAGTGCACAACATCGATATTGAAGCTTGACACTTGTACTCTAGGAGTGGAGCGCTTCACTTGTGTGTGGCTTACTTATGTTTAGTAGGCTTGCTTGTAAGGCTTAGGCCGTTATGTCTTTATGGTGGCCTCCCTTACCACTCATATACATAGAGGAAGGAGAGAGTCTTTCCAAACAACACATCACATCACACATTCATTTGTATTTCTTATTTGGAGTGTTCTCTTAGTGATGCACTAGGATTCATGAGAAAACCCTAGTGGAGCATATAAGGAGGAGGTGGATGATTTCTCTCTTGAGATTCTTCTTTGTACATTTAATCTCTCTCTCTCTTGGGTGCTAGGGTTTCTTGGTCTCTTGGAGCATCTTGGTTCTATGGTTAGGGTTTCATCCATCAAAGGCTAGAGATTAGGGTTTGGAAACCCTTGGATGTATTTGGGGAAGAAGAAGATGTCTTGCCTTGGAGATAGTGTTGGAGGGATTCTTGCTCTTGGAGGAGCTAGGGTTTGTTGACTAACCCTAGCTAGGGCATCTTGGATAGTTGGATTTTGTGGGCCTTGAGAGGAGGCTATGGTATGTATATACTTCCTTGATTAAGCATATATATATGAGATTTTTAGCTGTCCACATATTGTGTATATTGCAGATTTGATTTCAATTCTTTTTTTCAAGAAAAAAAACTCACTTTCCTTTCAAGTAGAAAAGAAAATACACTTTGCAGGTGCTAAAGCACTGTGACAAAGTGAAATAGACATTAAAAAGTCATCCATAATTGAAATAGAAAACCCCTACAATTTCTCCCAAAAAGAAATACATCCAATGTCCCTAGACTACTCCTTCCCACTTATTCAAGCAAAAGGAAATTCAAAGGTGTGCTAAATCTCTCTAAATTTAGTTATAGATGCCTTTAGAAATCATAAACCCTGTTTGCAATCATTATGCCATCCTTGACTTTGTCGACATGTATACCACCAAGAACCAAGCTTAGACCCTGCTTGGACAATGCATCAACCTCAACATTTAGCTCCTGATACACTTATGTATACATCAGTCTTTGAAATCGACCACTGAACTCCTTCAAATGTAAAGCCAGATGATGAAAGCCTATATCTTGAATCTGGATCTCTCCCTTCATCCATTGGATTGTAATGGAGGAATCCCCATAGACCTGAAGTTGCTCAATACCCAATGCCAATGCGGATTTTAGCAAATAGAACAAAGCAATGAGCTTTGCCTGATTGTTTATGCTAGCCCCCAAAGAAGCCTCACAAACAAAATGATGGATATATGACAAAAACAATACAAATCCAATGCCACTGACACTCTCTTCCCACTGACATGCTCCATTAAATAAACACCAAGTCCTATCCTTGTCAATTTCTAGAAATTTGATATCATGCCTAGGTTTTTGAGTCAAGACCTGCGTGTAATGTTTTAAGTTTTAATAATGCAATTACCTAAGCAACTATCTTAAAAGGTGGAATCTACTTCTCCAAAAAAATGGTTGCATTACGTGCAAGCCATATCCTCCAATTAGCCCAGTAGAGAGGAGCATGATATACCTTAGGCTTTCACCGGGTGAAGTTATCATGGAAACATGCCACTGTTGAGTCCTTGACCCACAGCTTGGGAATATTTAAATGTTGCTTGATCTCAATCCACACTAACTTCGTGTAAGGACACTGAATAAATAAATGAAAGTTAGTCTTCTCACTAGCTTGACACAAAATGTATATTCCCGGATCCTACTTACATTGACGGTGCATCATTTCACATGTCAAAACATACCCATTTAAAATCATCCAAAGAAAAAGGATGCTCTTTGGAGGAGCCACCAACTGGCACAACTTGTGGCACCACTAAGTATTCACCCTTACTTCGTCCTCCGAATATGCCATGTATCCAAGCTTTGTTGTGCATTGGCACCCAACTTGATTATAGACCCAAATCAACCCATCCTCCTCATCAAGGATTATATTATGTGCTTTTTTGAGCTCTTAAACATACCAATCCCAACAATGTGCCGAAACCCAGTTCAAGCCAAGCTCCTGAAACCCTAACTAACTTTGGCTCCATATATTGGAAGTGATAGGGTTGACGAACTTGTTTAGAGTACAATGACCCTATTCTTGAAAATAACGAGCCAAAGCATTTGTTAGTCTCATAATTTGACCACATCCCATGGAATCAACCCCCACCTTGACCAATGATCCCGAGCCTACACGCCATGCAAGATAGTGATCGAGCACCAAAAATCCAAGGAAAGCGCTTTCCATTGGTTTGGGACCATTTGGATAGGCATGCTACAACTTTTGATCTAGTCCAAAACAAATCATGGGGCTATATACTTTGCTCTCAAGATCCAATCCCACAGATTATCACAAGTCAAGAAATTCCACAACAACGACTTGGCTACTAAAATTTTATTGAAAAGAAATATATTTTTTACCCCCCAACCTCCCATGGATTTTGGATAAGCTATGACCTTCCAACCAACAATGTGGGATCCACGATATTCACAACCACCCTTCCAAAGATAATTGAAGCATATTTGTCGAATCCTATCGAGAGTGCCTTTGGGGATATGAGCCATCAAGAGCTAGTAAACTAGAATGTTTTCCAAAATCGATTTAATGAGGACCAACCGCCCTCCCCAAGAGAGCTAGTGATTATACCAACAATTCACCCTCTTCTCCACCTTGGCAATGAGCCGAGACTAATCATCCTTATCCTGCTTGTTGGGTTTGAACACATACCCCAAATATTTTATGCCATCCTCCAGATAATGAACAGAGAAAGGAAACACCCTCATCCAACCGTTCCGTTGGGGAGCAAAATCAACAATATAATACAACGTTGATTTGCCGTTATTAATATCCATACCTATAGCCCGATGGAATAGTTCAATGATGCCTTTAAAGTGTATACTCTCCTCCTCATAATTCAAACAGAACAACAAAATATCATCAACAAACAAGAGATGAGTCAATTGCTCATGGCCACTAAAAGAGATACCCTGAATGAATCTTCGTTATCTCGCCTCGTGGATAGCTCGACTAAGCCCTTAAATCACTAACAAAAAGAAATGCAGAGATAGGGGGAAACCCTGTCTCAATCCATGAGAGGGCTTGAAAAATTCAAAACTAGAACCATTGATAAGAACAACACTTGAGGACGACGAGTTTTGATTTCAACATCTTATTTTCTTGGGATGGTTATTTCCAGCCCTTAATTGTCTTGCTGATATGACACACTTTAGAGAAAGTTGTTAAGGGACTTAACACTAAGATTGAAGATAACAATGCAATTATCTATTGTTGTTGTGTTTGTTTTTACATCTATTATATAAGAAGAGTTTTCAAATTTGGTTTATGCATATGAAGTAGTGTTACAAACATCGCGATATATCGCGATGCTAACCCCTTGCCGATATATCGGCATTAGATCGGCTGATATTTTCCTCGATTTTTCCTGATTTTATCGCGATTTTTGGACATTTGCCACAACTTGCGATTTTGTTTTTCCACGCCCATAAAAAAGTCGGCTTGTTCAGTAGCAATTGGTAATATTAAATGGTAATGCTAAATTCTTAAAGTAAAAGTGACATTCTCTTTATCTTTCATTTTCTATCATTTTACTTAAATTTTTATCATTACCATTAATTGTTTCAAGATGTTTGCAATCATTATGCCATTCTTGACTTTGTTGGCATGTATACCGCCAAGAACCAAGCTTAGACCCTGCTTGGACAATGCATCAACCTCAACATTTAGCTCCTGTACACATATGTGTACATCATTCTTTGAAATCGACCACTGATCTCTTTCAAATGTAAAGCCAGATGATGAAAGCCTATATCTTCAATCTGGATGTCCCCCTTCATCCACGGATTGTAATGGAGGAATCCCCATAGACCTGAAGTTGCTCAATACCCAATGCCAGTGCGGATTTTAGCAAATTGAACAAAGCAATGAGCTACACCTGATTGTTTATACTAGTCCCCAAAGAAGCCTTACCAACAAAATGATGGATATATGACAAAAACAATACAAATCCAAAGCCACTGACACTCTCTTCACACTGACATGCTCCATAAAAAAAGCACCAAGTCCTATCCTTGTCAATTTCCAGAAATCTGATATCATGCCCAAGTTTTTGAGTCAAGACCTGGGTGTAATGTTTTAAGTTTAAATAATGCAATTACCTCAGCAACTATCTTAAAAGTTGGAATCTACTTCTCCTAAAAAATGGTTGCATTACGTGCAAGCCATATCCTCCAATTAGCTAGGTAGAGGGGAGCATGATATACCTTAGGCTTTCACTAGGTGAAGTAATCATGGAAACATCCACTGTTGAGTCCCTGAACCATAGCTTGGGAATATTTAAATTTTGCTCGATCTCAATCCACACTAGCTTCGTGTAAGGACACTGAATAAATAAATGAAAGTTAGTCTTCTCACTAGCTTGACACAAAATGCATATTCTCGGATCCTACTTACATTGACGGTGCATCCTTTCCCATGTCAAAACATGCCCATTTAAAATCATCCAGAGAAAAAGGATGCTCTTTGGAAGAGCCACCAACTGCCACAGCTTGTGGCACCACCAAGTATTTACGCTCACTTCGTCCTTCGAATATGCCATGTATCCAAGCTTTGTTGTGCATTGGCCCCCAACTTGATTATAGACCCAAATCAACCCATCCTCCTCATCAAGGATAATATTATGTGCTTTTTTGAGCTCTTAAACATACCACTCCCAACAATGTGCCCAAACCCAGTTCAAGTCAAGCTCCTGAGACCCTAACTAACTTTTGGCTCCATATATTAGAAGTGATAGGGTTGACGAACTTGTTTAGAGTACAACGCCCTATTCTTGAAAATGACGAACCCAAGCATTTGTTGGTCTCATAATTTGACCACATCCCATAATGGAATCAACCCCCACCTTGACCAATGATCTCGAGCCTACACGCCATGCAAGATAGTGCTTGAGCACCAAAAATCCAAGGAAAGTGCTTTCCATTGGCTTGGGACCGTTTGGATAGGCATGCTATAACTTCTGATCTAGTCTAAAACAAATCTTGGGGATATATACTTTGTTCTCAAGATCCAAGCCCACAAACTATCACAAGTCAAGAAATTCCACAACAACGACTTGGCTACTAAAACTTTATTGAAAAGAAATATATTTTTTACCCCCCAACCTCCCATGGATTTTGGATAAGCTATGACCTTCCAACCAACAATGTGGGATCCACGATATTCACAACCGCCCTTCCAAAGATAATTGAAGCATATTTGTTGAATTCTATCAAGAGTTCCTTTGGGGATATGAGCCATCAAGTGCTAGTAAACTAGAATGTCTTCCAAAATGGATTTAATGTCTTCTAGAAGCTCCTCGATGGATCGGGAGCTTCCACAAGCTCCCTACGACAAGTACCCAAGTTGTGGAGCTTCCTCGCGTTCCCAACCAATGAGGAGCTTCCTCATGTTCCCAACCCACCTAGGGAAAAAAATAACATCGCGGGAAAATAAAAAATCAAGATGGAATTGGTGCCAAAAAAAAAGGACGTGTGGAGACAACAGCAAGGGGGAATGCATGCAATCAAAATCTTTATAAGCATATCCCTAGGCTTCTAAAAAATCACAACATAGAGCTTCCTTCAATTCGCCGTTTCTTTCTGGGATGTTTTTTTTATGGTTCCGAGTCTCTTGAGTCTCCCATAATCTCATTCGACTCGTTCTGAGTCTCTCCCATAGGCGGTTCGTTTTCATTGTTTCAAGCTTGGGGGACGTCCAGACTTTCGTCCAACGATCCAGACAGTTCAACGATCTAGACTGTCCAACGGTCCAACGATCCAACGATTCAGACGAGACACGAGTCACGACATTGCTGCTGCTGTGCACAAACGAGCCACGACACTGTTGTTGCTGTTCGGTTCCTTCTCGAATCTTCATCCTTCACAAACAAGTCATGACACTGCTGTTGCTGTTCGGTCCTTTCGAATCTCCATTCTTCAACGAATCAACAGGTATATTGAAATATTGTTGTTTTATTAATGCAGTATTTCACGTTTTTAACTTTTTACATTAGATTTCAAGATTTTCATTTTACATTAGATTTTTCATTTTAATATTCTCTGTTTTTAACTTTTTACATTAGATTTTTAATATTTATTAATGCAAGATTTCACGTTTTTACATTAGATTTTAATATTCTAGGTTTTTACATTAGATTTTATTATTCTCTGTTTTAACTTTTAGTTTTACTAAAAATGCACACCTGGAAATGCATTAGATTTTATTATTCTCTGTTTTAACTTTTAACTTTTTAATATTCTAGGTTTTTACATTAGACTTTTTAATATTTGTTATTCATTCTGTGTTTTAGATTTTATTATTCTAGGTTTTAACTCTTTTAACCTTCATTTTTATTTTCATTTGCAGACCTGGAAATGCCTATCTAGTATCCTTCAATGTTTTGCATGAACAATAATTTGAAAATTGAAAATTCCTTTTTCAGATAACCAGTTTTTTCGATATTTATTTTATTTTTTAACTCTCTGCGTGTAGGTTTATTTTTTAACTCTCTGTGTGTAGGTCGATATATAAATTATAATCATTATAATTTATTATCATATTATGCCTTTGCTTTGATTATAATTTATTATCATATTATGCCTATCTGTGTGTACACTGTAAAGTACTATAGAATCAAGATCTATTTCAATTTGGAATGATCTCAAGTCTTTATAGCTCATTGATTCAATGCTGGACATAATCTTAGGGATGCCGTTTAACCTTATTTATATTTATAATCATTATTTTCCTCTGCCCAAACTGTTATATATATCTGTTGTTGTAAAGATCTGTTTTGACTCGATAAAGTATTGCATAAGTAAATACACAGTGGCCTAATTCTCTTGCAATTATAATATTATTAAGATGTGAATGGTGCTTTTTATATCAAACGTTTCAGTGTTATAATTATAAATTGTTATTGGATGCTGGTTCATGAGCTAACAGACTTATGATTTCACATAAAAATGAAATATAGTAAATACTAAATAGTAATACTAAAAGTCTAAATACAATTTAAGTTTTTAACTTTTAAGTCAAACTTTCCCAGTGAACATTGAATCCATAAAAATTTAAAACAGAGTTTGTTCTACTCATTGCCAATTGGTAAAGTTACAAATGTCATTGATTGTATTTTTAATGTTCAGTTCAATTATACACACAATGGACAGTGACTGGGATAGTCAACGAGGTGACAACAGCATCAGACCCCCACAAGAGAATAGCTTGAGGCCCCCATAGCCTCAAGAGGAGGAGGAATCTACTCAAACTCAAGGTAACAACAATTCCAAGAAACCCTTAATGAAGTTTGTGAAGAAGATAACTCAAAACAAATGGAAAAAATAGTGGGGGTTGCGAGGAATGGGAATGTATTTTGTGTGGACATGTATTTAAGGGTAGCTACACTAGAGAATGGCATCATCTCTTAGCCATACCTGGGATAGGAGTGAAGGCATGCACATGCAGCCTTGATCAAAGGATGGAGATGACCAAGCTTCACATGAAAGGCAAGGGAAACAACAGTTGTAACATTGATAGTAGCTCTTCATCCCCTAGTAAGAGAGCTAGGCATCAAGATAATTCCCCATCTAACCATGATGCTTCAATCAATGAGGAAATTGAGTCTCTAGGGGGGGTTCCAGTACTAAGGGAAAGAGTGATGTAAATGAATCCATTCTGAAAATGTACAATGTGGTGCACAGGGATGAGGCAGATGATGCTATCTCAGATTTTTTAATGGCAAATGGAATTCCATTTAATGCTACCCGTTCACCACAATATAAAATAATGGTGAAAAAAATCCATGCTGCAGGATCAGAATATGCACCCCCAGGTTATAATAAAATGAGGGGTTCATTGTTAGATAGGGGGGTGACAAGAATGCAAATGTTAACAGAGGACCTCAAGCAATCTTGGGTTCATTCAGGTTGTTCAATTGTCATGGATGGTTGGACAGATATTCAGTCAAGGCCTTTGTTGAATGTTATTGTCACATCACCAGAAGGGCCTTACTTTTTAAAAGCAATTGATTGCAGTGGAAGATACAAGGATGCTACATTCATGTTTGAAATGTTAAAGGATGCAATTGAAGAGGTTGGCCCTTCAAATGTGGTACATGTGATCACAGATGCAACCCCTGTTTATAGAGCAGCCGGATTGATGGTCCAAAGTCGATATAGGCATATCTTTTGGACTCCTTGTTGTGTGCATGCTCTTAACAATGTCCTAAAAGATGTTGGAAAAATACAGTGGATTGCAAAAATCATATTAGATGCAAGAGATGCACAAATGTTCATTTGCAACCACCATGCTTCCTTGGCAATTTATAGGATGCATGCAAAGAAGAATTTTTTAAAATCTGCAGAAACAAGATATGCTACATATTTTATTTTGCTTGAGCGTATGGCTGAGATGTATGTACCTTTACAAGCCACAGTTGTCTTTCAAGAGTGGAATGCATGCACCGAGTCTAAATCACCTCAAGCAAAGAAGATAAAAGAAATGCTTCTTAATGAAGATTGGTGGGCAGAGTGTAGATATATTGTATCTTTCACATCTCCAATTGTAGAGTTGATCAGGTATGCAGATTCAGATTCCCCTAGCCTTGGGGAAATATATGAATGTATTGATACCATGGTGGACAAGGTAAAGTACATTATTCGTCAAAGAAAGCCCTCTTTGGATTTTTTCAATGAAATCCACAAGTTGATAGAGAAAAGATGGAACAAACTCAATACCTCTCTTCACATGGCTGCATATGCCCTTAATCGAAAGTGGTATATGGAAAGGCCAAATAGAGTTCTTCCTATTGATGATGAAGAGGTAAAGCAAGGATTTCTTGATGCCATAAGTAAGATGTATTCACCAGATGAAGCAAGTGTGATACGGGAGCAGTTTATTGATTTTGGTACCTTAATCCCCCCTACATTTACTCAAGAGGCAAAGAGGGACATCAAGAAATATGCTCAGAAGAAACCCCTTGGATGGTGGAGAATGTATGGGGGCCAAGTCCCAGAGCTTCGAAAGCTTGCCTCACGTTTGTTATCTCAAGTTGCTAGTTCCTTGACCGTAGAAAGGAATTGGTCCACTTATAGTTTCATCCACTCTGTTAAGAGGATCAGGCTTACCTCTAAGAGAGCAGAGAAACTTGTTTATGTGCATAGTAGTTGTTATCACATATATAGTAGCCGGTCTACCATATTCTATTTTTCAGACACAGTACATTTTTCAGTCAGATCTCTTACATATGAGATGCTGAGATGAGCATTTTTTATGGATCATGATTATACTTGTGGACTATTGAACTCTCCCATGTCAAGACTGAGTCTCAGGACACTCAGATTTGAGGATCGATGTAGCCATTTATGTCATTTCAGAGCAGTCATGGATGCCCAGTGTTCTATCAGTACTTTCTCATTGGATAGATGGTGTTTCAGATGGATTATATTGCATGGTTATGACTCAGCATTTTATTTTGTGTTATGGTTATTATTGCTCTTATACTGATTCTTGTGACATGTATTGACTTGTGGTATCATGATCTGGCGGTCATACTATGTATTGATGTCCTTACTCTGACTTTGAAGTTCTTGATCTATACTCATTGGTTTTACGCTCCTTAGGGAGAATATAGGTAGTCAGTCCCACCATTATTTTGGCTTGCTAGTGTTGGCTCCATCATTCATTGTCTTCACCCTTCCATTACCTTCCAGTTTTATTTTCAACCTGACTGATTTCTTGACTTATGGCATGGAGGACCTTTTTCCCCGCTAGAACCTTTGTTGGACAAGCCTCCCTGTTTATATTGTGTCTCGGCTCTGAGTTGGTGACAGAACTTGCCTTTGGTGAGTTGGATTGTATGTCTAAATCATTCTGGTCGATTGTCCTGATGTTTGGCACTGTGCAGAACTCCCCCTAGTCACTTGAGATGTTGTTGGCTAAAACTGAAAGCTCATGTACTACTTGTAATGAAATATTGAATATGCACCCATGGAAAATGAAAATGTAAAACTGTGTTTTTTAACATATGTAAAAAGAGAAAGAGCAATGAAGTGCTAAAATACTCCTTGAAGAGTATAAGAAAAGGTCTAAAAAAGCAATGGTTAAAAATATGCTATATCAAAAAATTGCCGACCTTATTAAAAATAAATATGTCCCAGATGAAAGCTGCAATTAGTTGTGCTTTTAAGCACTGGTGAAGTCCCAAAGGGGTCATATAGGTCAAAAAGGCCATGGAATAAAATGTGGTCCTAATGAACTTGGATCAAGATTGATGTAGACATTATGCCTAAGTTGAATAAGCACTCTCTAAACAACTCATCCATCTGTGAGGCACTGCCATTCCTTGTGTTGTTGTTTGTCCAGCATTGGTTATAGTGAGTTTTCCCTTTCCTTGTCCAAAGTGTCATGATGTTGAGTAGGAAGTCATCCTTTGCCTTAGCCTTGTCATTTCCACCCTTCACCCTTCACTAGCAAAATGATTACAGCTATGAAGTGAGTATAGTCTTGAAAGTCTAAGTTTGAGTAATAATAAATAAAGCCTTATATATGTATTGGTTGATATACTGCCAGTGAAATGAATGCTACTTGTTGGTTTTGTTACTTGAATGAGTTGTAGAGCATAGTTTAACCTTTTAACACTTACAACAGATGGATGTATTCTGAGTCATTATGGGTGTCTGATTATTCATAGATGGTTATATTGTTTATTGGATATGATTGATGATCAAATAGAGACCTATGAGGGGTATGAGTATACACCTTAGATGGATTGGGACTCTTTGAGTCCAATGAGATAGTTTATTTCCAGTTCCGGGCACTTACATATGTGATCAGGCTCATTCTGCCTTTTTGATGCAGTTTTTCTTCACAGATTGATATATTTGAGCAGGGAGATGTTGCAGTTGGATCTCCTAGGGCATTGTAGGGGCATAGGGGTGTGCAGCCACTTGTTTGTACCATTGTACCCCCATCCCAGAGAGCTTGGTGGGCTCAGATTGACAATGCAGGCACCCTAGGAGGCTGTTTTAGTAGGATCACGTTTCCCGAGGCAGATTAAAAATGATTAAATGGCTATTGAAGAAATCGAGTTGGGCTACTGAGGCAAGGAAATGACATGGGATGAGTCATGATGATGAGAGTGATGTCCTCCACACCTTCTCCAACAGTTGCAGCTCCTGATTGGGCCCACACCTATATTTTTGGGCATTTTTTATTATTTTCTGGAGATCTTTTTGGAGGCTCACGATTTCCTTAAGGAGGCACAAAAGTCAAAGAATTAAATTGTTATATTATTTATTGTGCCATGGGGACACCCAAAGGGAGTTAGTCAAACACTCCTTGGACCCACCATGTGCTTTCATTTATTTTTTATTGAGTGGGTTACCTTTATTTGGGTGGTCTAGTCCACTTTGATAAATTATGGTTCTATTGATCCATGTATTTTATGTTGAGCTCATCTCAACCATTGATTAGAACATTTCATCTTTTAATCTTAGCCACTCGTTTTGGAAGTGGTTAGGATTCGGTTATGGTTGAGGTTCTCTTATTTCTATTTAAAGGAGAGAGCTTCTCATTTGTAAGGGATCTTTGGCTCTGGGATCTGAATAATAGAAAGACTTTTTTGTGGAAATTTTTCTGGATCTGCTTTGCATATGATGTGCTCAAATGGTGATTAGCTAGTCTTCAGCTTCTTAGCATTGTGGAAATTCTCGTGAGATCTATATTTTTCGTGGCTATCATTGTTTTGTCTATAGGAGGGCGTTTTGGCTGGAGCATTTTTGTAGGGGGACCTCAACTCGCTCGGTTCTCTTTGTCTTGGATCAAGGGGGTTTCATTAGTTTCATTGTGATCTATGATTACTTCATTTTACTGTCTTGTAGCATTCAGTTCTTTATTTTGTATGTGCAAATCTGATATGGTTGACGTTTGCTCATGCAGGGTAGGGGGCGTTTTGGTGGCTTGGAGCTTGCATATGCCATAGAAATCACGGGGATCTTCCAGAATTGATCGGGAAAGCAAAGATCGTCACTGTTACAGACTTCTACAAGCTTTTCCAGGTAAGATCCAACAGGCAAGTTTCTTCTTTTTTCAGATCTTATTCCATTGTACCTTGCTGAAATTCAACTTTTTCTGAAAACTCCTAAAACACTAAAAAACCCAAAAATCAATAAATCAAGGAACCGTTCGATCTTTTGCCAAACCATTTCTGGGTTTCATAGATCGAGCCTCCCCTTCATCAAATCAACTGAAATGCTGGTCAAATTCCTCACAGTTTGACCTAGATCTGTTTTTTAAGCAGAAAACTGCATTACCCCCCACTGAAAAATTGACCTGCTAGGGTTTTGAGTTTTTCTGAATTCTGACTTCACAGACGGATAGATCGGGTCCCACACAGCCTAAATCAACCCCAACGCTGTGCAATTGCTTGACCATTTGGCCTAGATCTGAAAAATTGACTAAAACAGCCCTAACACCCTCACTAAAATTTGGATTTTTCCAGAAGTGAGTTTTTCTGAAATCTGACAAGAGACGGATAGATCGGGTCCCAAGCATTCTAGAACACCCCCAACGCTGAGCTAGTTTTCTCTGGTTTGCCCTAGATCTGAAAAATTGGTTTTCAGCCTCCTAGCCCCCCTTATCAGATTTTGACTTTTCTAGATCTGATTTTTCTGCTGATTTTTTAATTTGGGCTTGTAGATCAGGTCATACTGACCTCCTCTCTCCTCCAACGCTGATCCATTAGCCTCCAGGTAACCCTAGAACTGCAGATCTGTCCTCCTAAGCCCTAGCACTAGCCATCCATTGAGCTAGGTTTCCTGTACCTTAGCTTTTTCGGACCAACTACTTTCTAGGTTCATAGATCAAGGTGTCTCTCAGGTGGGTTCTCTGAAACATTGGCTTACTGCTGACTCCATTTCCCAATGCACACAAGGCACTGATCTCCTAGCTAGCGCTAGCCCCATCTTGACTTCGTTCTTACTCATTTCGCCAACATCTACTGATAACTCAAGTCACCTACCCTTCACTGTTTTTGTCCCATCGATACTAGGCAGTCCCAACTTTGTTCTTGCTTACCCTGTCATAGTTACGTTTCCCAAGACAGCGGTCATCTCCATCAGTTGCTAGTACCTAAATCCTAGAACTAGGGTTTCCATTAACCTTGCACTTTTGGTACCCTGAAGCCCCATCTGATCTTCTTCTGGTGTCTAGGTCCGATCTCTCCTGTCGGGAGCAGATCTGGGTCTCCCCCGTTGCTGTCTTGGACTAAGATAGCATAAAGTGAAGGCTGCCTTGATTGGCGTGACAACCATTCATTTGGGAGTCTAGGCAGTCGTGGTTCCACCCCTTAGTTGCTTTTGCCCCTCTACCATCCATCCTGGATCCACTTCACATAGGCAACTACAAGGCGGGTGATAACAGTAGTCTTCGGCTTTGTTCAAGGAAACAATCTAAGTATTTAGAAGGACCTGTAGCACGGTGGGATGTGAATGCTGAGGATGCTGCCCAAATTGATGATGATGATGACAATCCTTTACCAGATGCAGGGTTGGTTGGCATACCCTTAAATGCCATTGATGTATGCAATGATGATGATGATGATGAAGGACCAATACCTAGTGAGGCTCAGGCTTATATGGACATCCTTGAAGCTGAAGATCGTACTTTATGATCATCTTAGCTTCATACTTTTATTGATATATCATATATTTTGGTCACTTAGCATTTTGGAATTGTAATACTTTGGGCATTTTGCCAATATCAATATCAATATGATTTGTGTGGTTTTTTTGTTTTTAACATTGTCACTTGAAAAGTTGAATCATTTAAGAATAAATTTGTCACGCATAATTATAATTTTAATGGACAATGAACATTATTTGTTTTTTTACCATTATAATTAACATTTAAAATAGGCAAAAACTTAAAAACTAAAGTTATAATTTAATAAATTTATGTTTTTTAATATATATTAAAATTTAATATATTATATTATTGCTGCTCCCAACCTGACGTATCCTCTAAATTTGGGGGAAGCTTCTAGATGTATCGAATACTTGAGTCCGCGTACCCGGCGTACCCGCGTATCGAAAACTTGTGCACCATAGCTTATTAGGCATGGGAAGTTTTTTCTACCTTATTTTAACTAGTGGATTAGGAAGTTTTATCAAAATTGTAAGGTGTTGAGTCGTTGACTAATGTCCTTGGAGGATCAACTTTGAGATTCAAGGTAGAGGCAAGGACTAGAGCCTAGAGTAGGGAGGCATATGGTGCTATTGATGAATAGGATCTCAATATAGGCAATATTCATCGACATGTATGATTTATGAATTATGTTTCACATACATTTTTTTAATTTTCCTTGCTCATTTATTAATTTAAAATATACATATATATACATAGCTATTTAAGATATACATAGAGTCCACTTCAACCCCCACAATCTCCAAGGCCTTTTAGCTCTAGAGGCAGATCCATTACTAGAGCGATTACCTTATCGGTTTTCTTTTGTATTCATGTGGCAATGTGTTTATTTGATGTTCTTGTTGCTTTAGATGTTAAAAAAATTGTAAAAAATGAATATTTTATTTTTTATTTTTTCAAGTTTGTCGATATATTGCCAATGCTTGTCGACATTTTCACTGATAAATTCGATAATTTATTTTTGGACTCTCGACGATATATTTGCCGACACAATATTTGTAACACTGATACGAAGTTACCCAAGAAGGCCAGAAACTCCTTAGAATGATTGGCATCTTTTATCCTTGAATTGTCTTGGATTTTGGAGCTACTAGAAATGAATAACTGTTATTGTTCCACTATTGTTTACACATTAATTTTACAACAGCCCTAAGGCTAAAATTTTTAGGGTTAAGATGCAAGGAACCTTTTCAAAAGAAGTTGAATTTTTAGATTTGCATTAATTGCTCAGTGCAAATGAAGTTTTCAACATGGTTTTAAAGTGGTTGTATTGGAGATACTCTTTAGTAAGAGGGAGTTATATTTCAGCTAGTGATTACTTGGGACAAGTACTTGACCTAGTTAAGGTTATTGGGTGTGAAACCCTAGATTACTTGAGATAAGCTTCTCTACCTTTGGGAAGATTATTTTGTCTATTTCATACACTGCTGATTTTTGCACATGAGACTTTTTTAGGATGTGTAAGGTTACTCTCAGTCTAAGTGAGTGTGACAAGTTGGATGGAACCTCAAATTTTGTTCCATGGAAGTTTAGGCTTCAAATCCTTATGGAGGAGGTTGATCTTTAGGAGAACGTTGAAAAGAACATTTCAAGACCTATTGATTTAGCACAATTGGCCGCTCATCGAGAGAAGGAAGTCAAAGTGAAGAGAATCATTCTTGATGCTGCGAAGGATCACTTCATCTCACACATTGCTAATAAGGCATCAGGTAAGAGCATGTTTAATGCTTTGGTTGAGTTATTTCATAATTATTGTGCCACTTGACAGATGCTCTTGTGAAACTAACTTTTAGCCATTCTTATGAGTAAGAGAACTACTTGACTAGGATCAATAAATTGAAAGATTAGTTGGCCGCCATTGAAACTAAGGTAGAGGATCTGTAGATAGTATCGATTTCCCTTGAAGTGCTTGCTCTGTCCTGGACACCTTTTGTTGAAGGTATTTGTGCTCGAGAGAAACTACTAGATTTTCTAAAGCTTTGGGTTGCTTTTGTAGAGAAAGAAATCAGATTGCACTCATGTTCAAAACAACATGGGGAAGTAGATGCCAGTGGTCTCCTCAGAAAGACGAAGAAGGGTGGTCGGAAAGGCTTTCAAAAGAAGGATGGGACATATACAAGAAAGAAGGACCTCAGTAAGATCATATGCTTTCAATGTCATGAAAAGGAACATTATGCAGGACATTGTCTATTGAATAAGAAGGGAAAGGCATGAAGTAGGTTGCAACCGAGACTATAACAGGAGTAGAGGAGTGACCTCTCAGTTTGAGATTGCCTTTTTTCGTGGCTTCTTGTTTATCTACTAATGGAGCTTGGAGACACATGACACATGACACATGGTTGGTATGTGGATAATGGAGCTTGGAGACACATGACATGTGACAGGTCACAATTCAACTTGATTCATGAGCAAGAGGGAGGCATGGCTATGGAGCTTGGTGATGATGCCACGTACCTTGCGAGAGGAGTTGGCTCCATTTCATTCCAAATGCTCTCAGGTGATGTTCTTGAGCTGAGTGATATTTTATTTGTTTTGGGTTTGAGGAAAAACCTTCTTTCAGTTTTTTGTATGACATATATATATTGCAGAGTTGCTTTTGAGGGACAACAATGCACCACTAGTGAAAGTCGGAGGACTTTGGCTAGAGAGACGAGAGAGGGTAGCCTTTATAGGTTACTTACTGATCCAACAACACTCACACATTCCAATGAGAGGCGAGTGCTCTATTTGCTCCACAGATGAAATCAATCACCTTTTGACCAAATTGTCTTTGAGTGAATAATGAATGCGTTTTAACCCTCTACCTTGACTTGCCTTTGTACTTGAGCTAAAACCCTAATTTACCAAAACTCTAATCTCTCAATGAGTGTATGGTTGAGATTAGTCTAAATCACTAATGCATTAAAAATACATTTTATTAAACTCAATAGCTAAATATAAGACTTTCATTTTATTACTAAAGTGAATTACAAAATAGAATTGATTTGAACGACTTCATCCACGTTTAACACTAAACTTGTGCAGAAGTTCTTGTTCGAGCTGCAATTTTCAACATTAACTTAATTAATTGGTTTATAACAATTGAAAATTATAGTCCATGATTAAATGAAAAAATGATAAATGAACCAAGCTACAACAAATGGAAAAATCTGAAAATAAAATTTACCTTTAGTATGAATTATCAATCCATAGATTTGTTCTTCGAATTGAATAAAAAATTATGTTTTAGAGAAAAATTAAGTAAATAAAGGACAAAATTATGATTGTTAGATTGCAACAAATTAATGATTGATTAAACTTATAAAAGAAACTAAAATTTTCAGTTTTTGATACAGAAATTAAAAAAAATGAATATAAAATGTTTAGTGGTTTATGAATTGTGACTAGTGCTTAATAATTTGGAATAGGCAAATGGGATCACAGAGTTCAAGAGAAGTTGATGATCAAATAGTAGAAGGGTTTGAAGTGTTCAAGCCCTATTCTCGTCTTTGATAGCTAAATCAACTTCAACAATATTTCCAAAGGGGAATCGAAGAGTTGTAATTTCCAATGATCCTACATACAAAGAAGTTGCCAAGAGAAACACTAGAAGTAACACACATTAAGAGTATATTGCATGCTCACTAATAATAATCAAATGACAACATTTCTAAATTAAAGGTAAAGAGTTTACCCAATTACAACACAAGACCAAGAATTGAAGATAACATCCATGATCATAGCATCAAGCACCAATTCCTCAAATAAACTTCTTTAATAAACACCCATAAGCTTCAAATCAAAAGAACTAAGCAAGTAGCAAAAAGAGTTTCCTCTCCATAAGTTCTAGAAACTTTTACAATGTGAGGAGGGTCTCTTATATAGTAATAGAGACTAATTAACTCGTCAATAAAAAATAATAAAACCTCCTCATGACATGGTCAAAATATGAAAACCCTAACCAATTGTCCAAGAATAGGGGGATTACATCTAGAATAGGTAGAATAATACATGAGAGATGAAATCATAACTCCAAAAGGTGGAGCACTCCCATAGATCCAATCAAACAATGGATGAAGGGGTCCAAATCTAGGGTTTTAACCTTAAAACTCCTCCCAAGAGCAGCTAACTCAACCAATATCATGAAAATATGTGCCAAGCAGGTTATAGGAACTGGACCGAAACCAGAAAAACAGGTCAGTCAGACCGGTTTCGGTCAATTTCTAGGTCAACCCTCCCCTTCAAACCGTTGTTAATCGATTCCACATAGAACCGGTTTTTTTCCTCAAACTGGTTGGATTGTACGGTTCCGTACAAAGCCATACGACGAACCCAAAAACGCATTTTTTTTAATTCAAAAGGTGGGTTTAGGGGGGATAGATGTGGACAACCTTAAACCCCCTAACAAAGCTATAAAAAGAGCCCCATCCCCTCTCTTTTTCTCACACTATTCGTTCGAGTCTTTTTGTGTTTATGCTTGAGGGTCTTTGGTTCCTTTAGAGTGTTGATTGTTGGGGGTCTTAGAGCTAGTTGCTAGGTTGATTTGAAGAGCGGATTGAAGGATTATTTTGGAGAGTTTATGGGTTAAGTTTTTTTGGAGACATTTGGAGCAGATTTGGAGCTCATTCAAGGTTGATTAGAGATTGATTTTGAGCTCATTCAAGGCTTGGGCAGATTTGGAGGCGCTTATTCAAGGTATGTAAAATGTGCCACTTACTCCTTTAAATCTTTAGTGAATAGTCTCTTTGAAATTGTTTTTTTTGTTGAAGATTGTGGAACTTTGGAAGATATTCTTCTTGTATTATTGATGTGTCATTGATGTATTATTATTGTACTCCTTTCGGGAAATATTCACATTGTATCTGATCATGAAAAGCATTAAAAGCAGCGTTCCACCAAGTTTCTGGGACACAAGGGTGCGAGAGCAGGGAAACACTCAATGGGGATGTGTGGAGACCACCCCCAGATTTAGCAAAATTTAAGGGACGTGGAGACGTCGTGGTCGTTAAAATTATTAAAATATATATAATTTATATAAATCCCAACATATTGACATATAAATTCCTCATCCCATCACCATTTACATACTAAAACTTAAATAGCAAATTCACCATAATAAACACGGTTGTTAAATCGTCATTGATTTATGAATCATTTATCATTTGAGTATTTGAATTTCACATTAATAAATTGTAGAATTTTTAATACATGCACATATTCCATTATAAATTTGAATTATAAACATTAATAGTAGATGAAAATTTAAAATATTAAAATCATAAAACTGAATCATAGACATATTACATAAAGTCTTGAGCATTTTCAATTTTTAAAGAGTCAAAGAGTAATGAGACAAAGCCTCAATATGAGGTCATCAATGATAGTATCTACATCTAGAGTCACAAGTTAAACTAAAAACTAACAATGGACAATGAACACTAAAAATAAAAATACCAAAAAGAAAGTTGAAAGCATCAAAAGAGCATTAAGGAGATAGTTCCATGCACTGAACCTCCCCATGCATCCACTGCGTGAAGCCATCAAGACCATTAATGGGAGTGTCACTATCTGAGTGACCAATGGCACACCAACCAAACCATGTTTTTTGTTTTTGTTTTTTAAGCTATGGAAAAAATGAAAATCATGTTGGGGCGTCTGGGCATCCCTCTTTTTTGTGAGGGGATGCCCAAAAGTCTCCCACCTCTCTGAAACGTTCCTTGTGCATTTCCTCGAGTTTTTGGGAAAAGGGGACATGGGGAAACGTTTTCCAAGGAGTCCCCAAGCCCCCGAGGCATGGGAAATGAGGGGAGCGTGCCCCTGACCCTGCAGGATGTGTCACAGTGGAACACTGATTAAAAGAATAAATGCAAACCTTACTAGTTGAGTCGGCCTAGAAGAATCCAATAAAAGCATGTAAATAATATTATATTCAAGTCGGCCCAGTTAAGGAAGTTAAGTCGACCCCATAAGGAAAAGTCACTTGGAAAACAAGTATAAATAAGGGAGGCGCTCTTCCCATTTGTGCACATCAAGATATCAAGCATATTCGCTAGAGAGAGAAAAATATCAAGTTCGCTAGAGAAGGAAGAGTAGTTGCAATTGTGAAGACATCTTATTATCTCTCTCTTCCCGTCCCTACGTGCAGCCTCGCGGCCTTCCGCGCCTCTGCCCTGCGCCCTCCTACACGGTGCATCTGCTCGTGTCTGTGCGCGACCACCTTTGCCATCCCGAGCATCTCCGCGTCCCTGTGCGCGGCCTCGCAACCTTCCACGCCTCTGCCCTCCGCCCTCTTGCGTGACGCCTCTGCTCGCGATCCTCCCTGCGCACGACCCGCAGCTCCTCGCGCTCCCCTCACAACCTTCCGCGCAATCCTCTGCACAACCCTCCATCTGCTCCCGTGCTTGCTCGCCTGCGCGCAGCTCCGTTCCCCTGCGCGCGGCTCCGTTCCCCTGCACGCGTCCCTTGCGCACGTCCCATAGCCTTGCGTGCGACTTTCTTCCGCATGCACCCTCTCCTACTCGTGCGACCACCCTCTGCCTGCGAGCCTCCCTGCCCATGAGCCCTCTGTTCCGCTTGCTCCCTGCACAACCTTCTGTGCATACCTTCACCCACGACCCTACGCCCACAGCCTCCCCGCCCACAACTCTGCTCGCCCCACCTTCGCGTCCCTTCAACTTCCAGCCTGACCCCTCCTCTCCCCGACGTGGGTTTTCAGCCCATGGAGGATCCGAAAGAAGACACAGAGATGAAGGAACTCTCCAAGACACCAGCCTGGGACTTTAACGACAGAAGACAACTTAGATACCTCAAGCAATGCCAAGGTAACCCGGAATCCTATAGCCCCACGGACATTGCACTGGAATCAGACTTTGCGTTCTAGATGTCACAAGTTAAACAAGTGTTAAGGAAATTGGAATCTCTCGAAGCCGAAAATAGCAGACTCCACACACAGGTGGGCTCTCTTACTGCTCGAATTTTGACGGTAGAAAGGGACAACCTATCCCTCAAGAAGATGATACAGGAGAGCAAGGAGCAGGAATCCTCTCACCCCCCAATTGAAGCTCTTCACGTAGAAATTCGAGACCTTAAGAGCAAGCAAGAGGAAATCAGATCCCAACAGGCCTCCTTCAAACAGGAAACAAAATCACACATTAACTCATGGGCATAGGTAGTTCGAGGAAAAGACAAAAACAATCCACCTTTCACAGTAGTCGAAGAGGTCGTACAATCCAAACTAGTGGAAGAAGGGACCAAACGGGCAAGGGAATTGAATCTGAAAGTAAGGGGCCTCCCTCAACCTCTTCCTTCTTCAGACCTTATGGAGGTGGGAGTTAGATTTTTGCGAGATACTCTTGGCGTATCAGATGTAACCTTGGATAGAGCTTGGGTGGGCCATGACTCAACCCTCTTCATTAGATTCCGAAATGCAGCAGATAGACTATGTGCCCTTAGAGCTAAACGAAAATTGTTCTCACTCCCCAACAAGATATTCCTTGATGAGGACCTCACGAAAGCACAGGTTGCAGAGATTAAACAATCCAGGGAACAGGTCGCAGCAGCAAGAAAGGCAGGAAAATGGGCAGTTATCAGGAATCTTCGGGCAGTTATTTGGGACTTTTTCCCTCCATGGTGGACGCCCCGAATAGGAAGCTCTAAATGATGGGTCCAACTGGAGAGGCGTCAGGGCACAAGCATCAGTGTCCGTTGCTGGAATGGAAATGGGTCTTTCAGGTCATCACTAGGCCTTCCCTATGATGCACTCAGATCGGCTGATATCCTCCTTGTGACCAAGACTCATGCGAGCCCTATGCGGATTTTCTCGGACATCATAGGTTACCATTGGTTTTCAGTTTGCAAACAGGAAACACGGAGTTCTGGTGGAGTCATGGGATCAAGAGGAGTCGCTTGCCTGGTTAGAGATTCTCTCTGGAAGAGAGTCTCCTTGATGGCAATCGATGAGTACGCTAGATTCATGTGGATTCGGGTCAGAACCAAGATCTTCCCCCTGAGACATGTCTACCTCGCAGTCTGCTATTTTCCGCCCGCTTCCTCATCCTTTGCCATCCATAATGGAGTGGACGAAGACCCTTTTATGGACTTGTATTTTGGCATCACTTAGTATTCTGCTGATAGGGAGGTCATACTTATGGGAGATTTCAATGCTCGTACTAGAGACCTTCAGATCCCTCTCCATGACCGATCTGATGATGTGTTCTGCACCGAGGGTCTCGACCCAGTCTCGGTAGGTCTCCACCAGACTTTAGAGGATGCCTTGGGGCCCACTATAGCATATGGCAAACATCTCCTGCAGTTAGGGGAATCCCACGAGTTGCTTATCCTGAATGGTCTCCCTTGCTTCTCGAACTCTCACTTTTTCACGTGCCGGCCACATGGGGGCGGGGCTAGTGTAGTGGATTATGTTCTAGCCAGCCAGAATTTGATTCCTTTCATTCGAGACCTCTCTGTCTCTCCCATCCCTCTAGCCGACCATGCACTCCTTTCTCTCTCCCTCCAAGTGGACCCTCCTCCCCCGACCCCTCCCTCCCCACAGAACCCCCCCTCCCCACCACAGACCACCTTCCGTTTCGACGAAGGCGACCTCGACATCTTCCTATCAACTCTCCGCTAGACCCTTCCTCTTGAAGTCCATTTCTCCTCACTCAGCTCAACCTCTGCTAAGTACCAATGCTTTTCGTCTGCAATCTGGGAGATTGCACTTAACGCCTTTCCCCACTCCACTCGTACCTCCCCTACCACCCCTAAACCTGGCTCTTGTCCCATGAACAAGTGGTATGATGAGGAGTGCAAAACCCTCCATCGAGAACTCTGTTATGCCTTCCTCCACTCCCTTTCCACTTATCCTAACATTCAAAGGTCTTACCACCGTCTCCTTTGTTGTAAGAAACGACATTTTGTCTCTAAGAGAAGACAGGAACTCTCAGCTCTCCTCGCCCATTCCCCCAAACACTTCTGGCGTACCATCCTCTCCCGACGTTCTCTTCCGACCTTGACCCTGCTTCCATGTTTTCCCACACCTCCAACCTCTATGACATCCTCAGCAAGGCTAACATTCAGGTGGCCTCTCCCCCTTCCTCCTGCCACCTCTTCACCAACAATGATGTCACGGATGCCATCCGAGCGATGAGCAACAACAAATTAGTAGATGAAGAAGGATACCAAGCAGAGTTCTTCAAGTATGGCCTCCGGGTTTTGGTTAGCTACTTGGATGATCTCGTCAATCACATGGTGCATGAAGGATTCCCACCAGTCTGGTCTCAGCATATCATCTATCCGATTCACAAGTCAGGAGCCACTTCTGATCCCAACAACTACAGAACGATCATGGTAGGCCACCCGTTCTCAAAGTTGTATGCCACCGCCCTCCACATGAAGCTTTCCAGCGACTTTGAACACAGAAATCTTAGAGCCCGGGGGTAGGCAGAGTTCAGACCAGCACATCAGACTATCGACCACATTTTTACTCTCCGAGCCGTGATTGAGGAGGCACGACACCGCTCCTCGAAAGTCTACTGCTGCTTTGTAGACTTCCAAAAAGCTTTCGACTCAGTTCCGAGAGAGGATTTATTGCAGCAACTCAGAGACATCAACATCTCGATGATCCTGTTGACAGGCATTATGTGCCTTTACGAGTCTGTTCGTGGACGCCTTCGCACAACCCGAGGTTTATCTGAGCTCATCCACAGTACCATTGGGGTGAAACAAGGTTGCCCACTTTCTCCCACCCTATTTGGAATCTACATAGATGTGTTGATGCATTTGTAACTTCAGAATGTATTCACTTGTATATCTTATGTATTGTATTTCATTGTACCCCGATGTTCTTATCGGGAGAATCATTAATGTAATCAAGTCATGTAAAGTCATAGAGGTTAAACCTCCTTTGTTGATCGGGGGGCAAAGTCCCCACAGTTGAGGGGCACTAGGGTTATTAGACTCTCCTAGTGAAGTCGGCCTTGGTAAGTAATTGTCAAGTCGGAAACTAGTATAAATAGAGAGTGAGCCTCTCTATTTCTAACACACACTCACTGAACTGTAGCGCATGAGTGAGAGAGGAGGAGCTCGCACAAGTGAGAGAGAGATCAGCTGTCGGAGATCATCTTTGTGTTTTTGGGTTTTACTTTTGCTATTGGTGCTCATTCTATCTCTGAGAAAGTTGCGGGGTTTTCTCCTTTATGGTTTCTCCGAGAAAAACTCTTTGTCTCTTGTCTCGTGATTATTGCTGTGCATGTTATTCTCTTAGATAAGATCCTAGATCATATTGATTAAATGATAAAAATCTAACATGGTATTAGAGATAACCTGAGAAGAAGACACTGTGCAGCTACAAAAGCTAGGGGTTCTTACCTTTTGGGTCTCTCTCCATAGATCATCAGCAAAAGGAGGCTAGGCTAACTCTCCTTTGAAGGGCACATCTTTTTGTCGAAGCATAGTTTGATTCCAGGCATTTTCAGTCACTGCTGCGGTAAATTAGGCATTAGAGGAAATTTGGGGTCTAAAATGGGCCTTATAAGAAAACGTGCCAAAATAAGTTTTTGTGAGTTGGAATTCAAGAACCAATAGAATTTCAATAAAATAAGTCAACCATAATGGTTGAGTTGACATATTTGTCATTAAAAAAAACTACTTTTTTTGTTCGTATTTTCGACATCTCATTGTGTTTTTACTCAAATTTCGATCGGGAGAGCTCGTTGGATGCGGAATTTGATTCCGCATCCAACGAGTACGCACACTGCATACTTTTGACGGACCCCGCTACCCCAAAAACAAGAAATACCTGAAAAAACATGATGTAAATACCTGGAAAAACGTGATGATGACATCATCATCACGTTTTTTCAGGTATTTCTTGTTTTTGGGGTAGCGGGGTCCGTCAAAAGTATGCAGTGTGGGTACTCGTTGG
>LPNX010622924.1:192328-231277 GCA_001517045.1 Pseudotsuga menziesii
AAGGCCCATTTTAGACCCCAAAATTTCTCTAATGGCTTTTCACAAAAGAGGAATTTTTGAGTGAGCCCAGCATATGATTGCTTTTCTCCTCAAAATTGAAATTAGAGACCAAGATCAAAATTTTTGGTTGGGTAAAACTCTGGGAAAGTCAAACCCTAATTTGACCCTGGACCAGAAAACCCTAAAATACTAAAACTAGTAGTTTTGGTACATTCGCTCTATCTCGAGATTGGAGAAGGCTCAAAAGCTGAAAATTTTACAGGCTAAAGAAAAGTTCGTGCCGAACATTGTGTAAAAAGGTCAGCCTTAGATTCGCTATATTCCGGGAGATATGATTCCTCCAAATCAGGGTTCCAGCCTCTTCCAGGATTCATCCCTAAACAGGACACCTAGGGAGAATTGCTATATCTTGGGCTACGAAGGTCCAAATGAAATTTCGCAAGATGTTCCAAATAGGGCACGAACTTTGCTTTCTATGGTAAACGTTTCAGACCTTGATGATGAAACAGTGACACGTGGCAGTCTGTACAAGTTCGCTATGATGAACAGTCTTGAAAGAAGTCACTTTGGGAAAACTCTCATAAGCCCCAATTGGTGAAACCAATTCTGCTCAAACCTGCGGTGTTGGAAAGAGGACAGATGAGGCTACCTCAGTAAGAAATTTCAGACACAGGGGAGCAGTACTTTTGGAGATACCGCAGAAACCATATCAGACATTTCTGTAGAAGAAATTGAAGAAAACTAGGGCATCAAATATTTTGCAGTTCTGATCACAGTTTTGGGAAAATGAGTATGCTGCTCAGCTCGCCTTCAGGAGGCACATCTTTCTATCCAATCAGATATGAAAGATTCCAAGTTTTGAAAATTAGGGTTTTTCTGACAAACCCTAGATTAGCCAAATCCGGAACCAGGACGGACACCTCAAATCGATAAGATCAAATCTTTTGCTATTTACATTTGAGGTTCTTATTTCAAAATGACCTATCACATCAGCTTGATGACAAGCTTGGTGAAGCTGACAACTTCTGAGTATGGAAGTATAGGACCTACATGATCCTTGAAGAAATTGACTTAGAACAGTATTTCAGTAAGGAAGTTATAAGAGCCAAAGGGAGATGAGGCTAAGGATAGAGCCAAGAGAATCATTGCAGATTCTATTAAAGATCATCTCATCCCTCATGTGTCATCCTTGAAGACACCAAAAGGAAGCGTTCGATGCTATGACGAAGCAATCGAAGAAGAATAAGATATTGTTATAACCACCTTGAATGGCCTCCTAGGATCATGGGATTCATTCATTCGAGGAATGTGTGCCAGAAGGAAGTGATTACTTTCAGCAGAATCTTGGAAGAGTGCACACAAGAAGAAGCTCGACTCATAATAATAGAAGAGAAGATGGGAACAATCGAAGATCAAGTGCTCACGATTCAAAGAAGATCCCTCAAGCGATGAGGAATATGAAGAACTCAATTCTTGAAGAACCTCTTATCCATCTTAGCATTTGGATAAGAAATGATGATGTCATGAATGAAGAAGATGATGAAGCAAAAGGCTCAAGGAGTCTATCCACGAAACGAATAAAAGATAAGTATTCAATTGTCATTTCATGATATTATTTGGTTATGCATTTGTTTATATTCAGCTGATGTGTTATGCATAATAGAATGTTTGCACTAATGACAGTATACTACTAATATGGATATGATGGGTAAGTAGCTCATGGTGCTATACAACTCTCCATTGCTACTTATTTAGAATGAAACCTCTTTGCTGACATATTGGATTAGTGCACAATCTCAATGATGTCATGGTAGGGATGGAAGGCATCTAGAAAGTTTCCGTGAGATATGGATGAATGTTGTATTGGCTAAAATAGTTGCATGATTATATCTTTATGCATAAGAATTTGCCATTATGAATATGCTTTACGAAATGTTTCTAACCATACAACTAATGCATTTGACTTGTAGGAAAGATCGCGTACAATCGCCTACAAGAAAAGAAGGATGAGACTTGTTCTGAAGAACAAGTGACGACAGTTCAAGCAATTATCCAAAATGAAGAATAGTATGGCGAGACTTCAAGAGGCCTCAAACATAGTCTAGTTATGTGACACTGTTGAGTGACATCATTGATGCAGATTCTTCCAGCTATGAAGAAGTAGCCAAGAAGAAAGGGAAGGAGAATACTAGTTCAAGAAGAATGATGTCTAGGATGCGGTATCTACAAGCTCCATCATGGGATAAAAGGCAATATTCGTAGCATGAGGCTTCTCACGGAAAGAAGGCATCGACTATGAAGAGACATTTGCAGCCACTAGAAGTTAAGACACATGACCGGCAGACTCATGTGTGCATATTAAAGAAGGCCTTGTACAAGTTCAGAAGACTCCCATGGGATAACACATACATAAGGAGCTTGAAGATCACCTAGAGTGATGAAGATCTTAACCTTTGCTACAAGGTTGAAGATGAAAGCCTATAAAGGATGACAAGCTCACAAATGGGTGCGAGAAGAACGTTTTCAAGATAGAGGATCTTAGTATCTAGTGACCCTAGATGGATACATAGAATATTAGTAGCAGAGGAAGCTACTTGTCACTCTAGTACAGAATGTTTCAATACATAGAGTATGAAAGGCAGAGAGAGAATGATGCTCCGCTTCAGAGGGAGTGTCTGCAGAAGATCCTGAGGTTCGACATGATACAGTGGGATGGACAGCTTACTGATGGCTCTAGGCTTACTAAGAGTAAAGTGGGTTCCAACCTTTGCTTCAAAGTTGAAGGCAGAAGACCAATGATGCTCCTGTTATATGACTTGATAGGAAAAGAGGAACTCATCAGAGATGTAAGAAGGAGACTTGCTGTCGAGTTCGAGGTAAAGGACTTGGGTATGATGCACTACTTTCTAGGATGGAATCTTCCTTGGACAAGGGAAGTATGCAGTGGACATCCTGAAGAGGTACGAGATGATGCACTGCAAGGCCATGACCACACCTATGGCATTGAACCTGAAACTATTGAGTGATGCTTCATCAGAGTCGGTTGATGCTACGATGTATCTTCAGATGATTGGGTCCTTGATGTACCTGACGAATACGAGACCAGATATTTGCTTTGCTATGAACACATTGAGCCAGTTCCTGACAGATTCGAGACATATTCACTTGATTGCTGCAAAGCATATTTTGAGGTACCTGAAAGGTACAGTTGATTATGGGCTCAAGTATGAGGCGAATCAGAAGATTAACCTGGAGGGTTATGTGGATTCAGATTGGGCAGGCAGTGCCATTGATAGGGAGAGCACTTCGAGGTGTTGCTTCAGTATGGGATCAGGTGTGATCTCTTGGTTTAGCAGGAAGTAGTCCTGCGTGGCACTGAGTACAGCTGAAGCAGAGTATGTTGCAGCTTGTTTGGCTAGTTGTGAGGCAGTGTGGCTGAGAAAGCTACTATCTTATTTGTTTGATCTCCAGTTGGATGCTACTTGTATATATTGCGACAACCAGAGTTGTGTGAAGTTGTCGAAGAACCCGGTGTTCCATGACAAGTCGAAGCATATCAAGATCAAATATCACTATATCAGGGATATGGTGTAGAGAGGAGCAGTGAAGCTCCAATATGTTGCAACGGACGAGCAGATAGTTGATGTGTTGACCAAGCCATTAGCCAGAGTGAAGTTTGAGTACTTCAAGGAGAAGCTTGGTGTTCTCCAGAGCGAGGTTCCTTCCAAGAGGAAGTGATGAGTCCGTGAGCCTTTCTGGCATGGTGGTAGGATTGGTTCCTCCTATGGTCAGATGTAAGTGCTGTGCCTTTCTGACATGGTGGTAGGATTGGTTCCTCCCATGGTCAAATGTAAGTGCAGAGCCTTTCCCCGGATGGTAGTAGGTGTGTCCTACCATGCCGGCGGATGTAAGTGCAAAGCCTTTCCCCGGATGGTAGTAGGTGTGTCCTACCATGTCGGCGGATGTAAGTGCAGAGCCTTTCCCTAAATGGTAGTAGGTGTGTCCTACCATGCTAGTGGATGTAAGTGCTGGGGCCTTTCCCGGATGGTAGTAGGTGTGTCCTACCATGCCGGTGGATGTAAGTGCTGGAGCCTTTCCCGGATGGTAGTAGGTGTGTCCTACCATGCCGGTGGATATAAGTGCTGGAGCCTTTCTCGGATGGTAGTAGGTGTGTCCTACCATGCCGATGATATAAGTGTTGAAGAAGAAGACCTACATGGAGGCTAGGCCTACAACCAACATGAAAAAGGGCTGGCTCTGTAGAACTTCCTTTGACGAGTAGAATTGAGAGATAGCACCATTTGCTCAAGATAGCGGGAGCAAGGATGATCCAGCTTTGATGATGATCCAATCTGATGATGATCCAGTGATGATGATGATCCAACTTTGATGACGATCCTATGATGAAGACTTGTGCTAATGAACTGTGTTAAGAGAATACCTTCCTAGTTAAGAGGGACTGTTGATGTATTTGTAACTTCGGAATGTATTCACTTGTATATCTTATGTATTGTATTTCATTGTACCTCGATGTTCCTATCGGGAGAATCATTAATGTAATCAAGTCATGTAAAGTCACAGAGGTTAAACCTCCTTTGTTGATCGGGGGGCAAAGTCCCCACAGTTGAGGGGCACTAGGGTTATTAGACTCTCCTAGTGAAGTCGGCCCTGGTAAGTAATTGTCAAGTCGGAAACTAGTATAAATAGAGAGTGAGCCTCTCTATTTGTAACACACACTCACTGAACTGTAGCGCATGAGTGAGAGAGGAGGAGCTCGCACAAGTGAGAGAGAGATCAGTTGTCGGAGATCATCTTTGTGTTTTTGGGTTTTACTTTTGCTATTGGTTCTCATTCTATCTCTGAGGAAGTTGCGGGGTTTTCTCCTTTATGGTTTCCTCGAGGAAAACTCTTTGTGTCTCTTGTCTCTTGTGATTATTGCTGTGCATGTTATTCTCTCGGATAAGATCCTAGATCATATTGATTAAATGATAAAAATCTAACAAGATGAGTTGGAGGCCTTTCTCCACGAGCATACCCAAAATTCAAATGGGTGCCTCCTCCACCAGGTCCTGATCTCTATCCTACTTTTCGCTGACGATATAGTACTCTTATCATCCTCCCCGGAAGTTCTACAAAGACAACTCGATGCCTTAGCCCTGTTTTGCGATATGCGGAAGCTGATTGTGAACTTGAGCAAAACAAAGATTATGATTTTCAATGGGGTTAAGAAAACCTCGGACCTTCGTTTCTTATTCAAGGGGGAGGAAGTCAAGATCACCAGTACTTACACTTATTTGGGAGTATAGTTTTTTGGCCCCCGCTTCAATCTACGACCAGCTCTTCAGCCTCGAATTAACAAGGGGTACGGGTCCTTAGCTCTTCTTGAGAGACAATGTTTTCGCCACCACTTTCAGGATATCTCATCCAAGATGGACCTATTAAATTCCTTGATCCGTTCCACTGTTCTATATGGATCAGAAATTTGGGGGCCCTCTCTACTCGAGTCGGATTGGGCCTCACCTGAGAGAGTCCAGATCCTTCTTCTCCGGCGTATCATCAGATGTAAGCAGACAGTGCCTCAACACATCATCCTAGCAGATTTTGGGGCTCAGCCCTTCCGTCTCGAGACGATTTTCAGATTGGTTTCCTTCCCGCATTGGATCTAGGGGTTAGCCGACTCGTCAAAAGGTCGGGATAGGTACCCTTATTTAGCCTATTGCTCTGCTTAGACCATTGCTCGTGCTGCCCATTCAAGAAGGGCCATGTGTTGGCTTACAGGAGTCTCAAACCTTCTTGCCTCAGTGGGGATCCAGTTAGATCGTCTCCCCCCGTTTCGGTACTCTCTGGATGTCCTCGGTCACCTTCTACCTACCTGGCAAGAGTTAAATAAGATAATCAAAGAGGATGTTTACAAGCAGTTCGTCCAGGTTACTTGGGTCAATCCTCCAGGAGGATTGCGTCCAAAGATGGCTTTTTATGCTGAACATTTCTTGGAGATCAGAGACGAGCTCATTGTCCGACCCCAGTACACGTTCTGCCACTAGATGCATGCTCTTTGGATCCCTCTCGGACAATTCAGAGTAGGATCGCATAGACTCCGGGTAGAGACAGACCACCAGATTGATAGATCGGAAAGAATCTGCCAACTATGTCATCTACAGGAAGTGGAAACTGAGTTACATTTTATCTTTAGATGCCCTATATACTACGAGATCAGAGGACTCTTCCTTTGCTTGTTTAGGGGGCCTCAAACTCTAGCCGCCTTCTTCAGAATCCAGATACATCGATCAGAGATGTCTAGCACATTATATTCAAGAGGCTCTTAGGCTTTGAGTGCAGGTCCTCCAGTCCCGCACCAGACCAGATACCACATAGAGAATCACGATGTTCTTCAGCATGCTACCACCTTCTAGGGGCACCAAGAGATCTACTGACCTAGATATCAGTCCAGCTCCCAGATCAACAAAGGTTGGTGGTTCTCGACCCACGAGATCTTAGCGACAGCTTTGCACCAGACCTCCCCCCGAGAGACGCTCAGGACCTTCTAGACATCACCGACATCATTCCAGAGGGCGCCCCGCACCCACCAGCTCTTATTCGGGACAACAAACACTATTGCACTTCCTTGAGTTTTCCTCTTTCAGCCTCGGATGTTAGGAGTACTAGACCATCCTCGGTCGCTTGGCTCTCGGGTCCTGCCCACCTGAGCTTCTTTGCCCCTGGGCAGGGTTACAACGATGAGACTGGGCGAGAGCTCTCCCATGCCACAACCCAGCTCGCCTCGCACACTTTTACTTTTCTTCTCTTCTACTTTACTTCTTGTATTGTATTTCTTTTAAGGGAGACCGTGTAGTCCTCCCACATGCTCGAACATCATTGTAGCCGGCAATCCCGTTGACCTACTTTGTGGTCATCAGTGGACATTAATAAAATTATCTTATCTTATCTATCTTATCTTATTCTCAGGATCTTTGTGTGGAAGAGCCTTTAGCTCTTGGATTGTACTAGAAGAGATTGTAGTTATTGACGAATCTATACTGAAGAAGTTTGTTGGGTTTTCCTCCCTCGAAGTGTTTCCTAGAGGAAAATCTGTGTACTTTTGTTTTTCTGTGCTTTTCTTTCCTTCAATGATCCTATTGCTTATGGTTATTGTGATATAATGCAAATTGTTCCAAGATCTAACAAAACCATCATTGAAGTATAAAATTCTAACATGTTTTCCTAGAATTTTAAAAAACATAGGGTTTTATTTGCATATTTTATTGCTTTCCTTGGCTCCCAAAGATAGAAAGGATCTTCCATGGGTACATTGTCATTTAGTTGACGGGAAAATAGTTTGTAACTACTGTCAGAAGGACGTTGGCGGGGCAGATATACATAGGCTAAAACAACATTTAGCAAGTGCAAGGGGAGTGTAAGACCATGCATGAAAGTCTCTGATGACCTAAGAGCTGAGATGCTTGGTCGTCATGAATCCTACCAAGCCAAAAAAGCCAAAAACAAGAGGGTGCAAAAAGTGATAGGGAGAAGTAGTAGCTCAGTTCAATTTGAAATTGATTTTCATGAGGAAAACCCTAGTTTTGAAGAATCCTCTAGTTTTTCTATCCATGATCTTTATACCATTCCCAGGGAAGAACATGTTGCAGTTGGTGGTAGTAGTACATCCAATGTGAAAAGGGCCCAAGGTAACCTTGACTCTTTCTTTGTACCCCACACTACCCCTGGTGCTTACCCCACCATTGATGCCAAATGGAAGAAGATTGAAAAGGAGGATGCTTTGGAATGCATTGCTAGATGGCGGTATGATGCAGACATACCTTTCAATGCTGCAAGGTATCTATAGTATCAACCTATGCTAGATGTTGTAGCTTCATGTGGTCTAGGCTTCAAGGGCCCTAGTTATGAGGATGCTAGGGGGCCACTTTTACGAAATGAAGTTTAAATAATACAAGAATACCTCAGAGAGAGCAAAACAGGGTGCACAATAATGTCCGATGGATGGACTGATGGAAGGTCTCTCACCATTCTCAACTTCCTAGTTGCTTGACCAAAAGGAACTATGTTCCTTAGATCAGTGGATGCATCTTATCAAGTCAAGGATGCATAGTTACTATATCGTGTTTTGGATGAAGTAGTTGAGGAGGTGGGGTGCAAAATGCAGTATAGGTTATCACAAATAATGCCTCCAACTATGTTGCAGTTGGAAGGTTGTTAAAGGAAAAACATCCCACCATTTGGTAGACTCCATGTGCAACTCTTTGTTTGGACCTCCTGCTTGAGGATATTGGGAAACTTGAGTGGGTGAGAAGTGTGTGGAACAAGCAAAAAGCATGACAAGATACATTGGCAACCACACATGGGTTTTGACCCTTGTGAGAAAATGCACCAGTGGAAAAGAGCTTGTCAGGCTAGCTATCACACAATTTGCAACAAATTCTCTTACATCGTAGTCCTTGATTGAGCGAAAAGCCAACTTGAGGAAAATGTTGTCTTGTGATGACTGGAATGCATCTCAATGGAGCAAGAAGGCTGAAGGGAAAGGCATTGTTGATAAAGTCTATGAGAAACCATTCTAAAAAAAGACAGAGGAGATAGTACTTTTTAGTCAGCCTCTTGTGAAAGTCCTAAGAATTGTGGATGGTGATAAACCAACCATGTGGTTTATTTATGAGGTCATGGATTAGGCCAAGGAGGCAATAAAGGAAGCATATGAAAGTAAAAGACAAAAGTATCTTCCTTTGTGGAAAATCATTGATGAACAATGGAACAAACAACTCCATGGGCCTTTACATGCTGTAAGCTATTACTTGAATCCAAGATAACTAATTTCAACGTTTTAAAGTTATATTATTAAATTTTAATTGCAAAAGTTTATCCAATGTTTAAAAGTCATTGATCATCTTCTTTGTCTTGACTCTTGACTCTTCTAAAGGTACCATTACACAAAATATTTTGAAGTAGATGGGGAGGTGAAAGAAGGATTATACAAATGCATTGAGCGCACGGTCTCCAATCCCAGTGAAGAAGATGGGATACACAGTAAGCTCTTGCATTTCAATGAGAGTATTGGTGTCTTCGGCATGGCTACGACTATACAAAGTAGAGCAAAAGATCCACTAGGTAATTAATTACAAAGTCTTTAAATTATATTATATTATACATGGCAAAATTTGAGTCAAACTTTTAAACTCATTTGCAAGTTTTTCTTTGTCTTTACATGCAGCCTTTTGGTGGCAGCAATTTGGTAGCCAATGCCCTGGATTGCAGAAGTTTGTAGTTCGAATATTGAGCCAAACATGCAGTGCTTCTGGCTGTGAACGCAATTGGAGTGTTTTTTAGCATATACACACCAAGAAGCGAAACCATTTAGAGCAAAAACGATTCAATGATATGGTGTATGTTCAATATAACCTTAGGTTGAGGCGCAACCAATTGCTGAACATTACCCCTGAATCCACTACCATATTCTTGGATGATGTTGATGCCTTATTAGATTGGGCTGTGGAGACTCAACCAACAACATTTGACAATGAAGACCTTTCATGGATGGTTTTGGACCCACTTCCACAACAATAGGATGTGGAAGTCGATGTTGGACAAGTGCCTTCTAGACCAAGGGAGTCAAGTCAGGTGGATGATGTTGATGCCTTATTAGATTGGGCTGTGGAGACTCAACCAACAACATTTGACAATGAAGACCTTTCATGGATGGTTTTGGACCCACTTCCACAACAATAGGATGTGGAAGTCGATGTTGGACAAGTGCCTTCTAGACCAAGGGAGTCAAGTCAGGTGGCCCAAGCCCAAAATCCCCATATTGAGGATGCAGATGACGACTCAAAGTCTGAGTATGAGGCCTCTAAGCTTGAGGATTTAGATGATTTTGTTGATTAGATTGTGTAGTCTTTGACTCTTTAGTCTTTTCTATCTTAGTATATAGTCTAGAGTTACTTTTGGACTCTATAGACCATTTAGAGCCTTTTTGTTGGTGCATTTTGATTTAGACATGGATTGCACTTGGTGCTATTTTGGTTCTATGCACTCTTATTTGCTATATACATGAGAGACTTGGCATATTTGTGTATAATGGTTTGAATGCACATGAATATATATATATATATATATATATATATAATTTTTCAAAATTTCAATATTTTATGTATTTTTGGTTTTTTATTCTAGTTTTGGTTTGGTTTCGGTTCTCAGGGTCGGTCGGTACGGTTTTGGTAACTTTGGTGCCAAGACATCCTCATAAGGTCACCCTCTAACAAATCAAGTCCAAAATGAGGAATGCTCCTCAAGAAGCATCACACGTGTGGTCCAAGATAGATATCTCCTCTATGGCATCCCATCAACAAGGTCAAACAATAAATGTAGTGTTCCTCAAAAGGTGGAGCACTCCACTCCAAGTAGGTGCAAGTGTCTCTAGGGTCAAACACAAGTAAAAAACCCTATAGCGCTCCAATAAATAATGCAACTAACTCTCTCCATGAGTGGCATGTGTGGAATGTTCCATTAATGAGTGAATAGAAGGTGGGCCAAATGTGTAACAAAGTTTCCAAAGTCCTTTCCAAGAGTCCAACAATGGCCAATATCATGCCAACTCGTCCCAAAAGCTAAGGAAAATCATTAATACTCCCATCAAGAAGGGGATGACCCCTCCTTAAGGCCTCCAGATCTCCCACTTGTGCATCAAACAATGTTTAGAAGGAGGGTCCACATCAAAGGGGCACTACAAGTCAACCATAGAACATCAACCGAGTGTTAGACTATGTAATTATGCTAGGGTGCTATTCTAGGAAGCTCCATCAATGTAATGGATAGGAAAAATGCCATCAAAAAAGTAGAAAATGCACATAAAAAGGTTAGTAAGTGCACTTTTTTGATAACTCAACAAATCTAATTAATTATCCCATTAACCTTAGACTTGCCATAATTAACCCCTTATTACATGCTAGACCCCTAAGACAAGGTGCATTTCTCAAAGTTCTAAGTAAGTTGAGGGTGATGAAGTGAATGTGATATTAGGGAGAAGGTGTTTGCGAATTAACCATCATAGTAACGAGAATGATTGTTAGGTCTACCCCTTGGCTTTCAAGAGCTAGGGGTTATAGATTTTTCTTCCACATGTGTGCCTTAGAAGGGAGTGCTTATTCTTGAGTTACCCTTTCCTTGCACCTCTTTTTTGTGATCCCTTTATTTTATTTTTATTTTTTATTATTAACCTTTTTTTTTTCTTTTTTTTGGCTTAGCCCCTTTGCTTTAGATTTGGCTTTGACAACTTGGGACATAGGGAACCTGGTTTTTTTGCAAAGGGGCATTGCTCGCATATATGACATTTGTAACTTGGTTGCATCAACCTTAGAGTACTTTGAGTCTTTTAATTTGGCTAAGCATTCATACATGGGAACTATATAGAGACCTTGGAACATAACATATGATAAGTAAATTACAAAAGAGGGACATGATGAAAATGTGTGAAAAGGCTAGTGGAATGACATGGTATGAAAAATGGCTAGGCATGTGAAATGACATGAAATGAGTGTTACACCTACCTAGATCCCTAGGGATACACATGATTCCCAAGGCTACACACTTATCAAAGGGAAGTATGACCACACTATGCTACATCAACTATGAAACAATAATTAAAAGTATATGGGTCACTATAGAATAACACCAATGGCCCCTCATGGTCATAACCCACATAGAAGAGGGAGATTCCCATGTGTCAACAAGTATACCTTATGTCATAAGTTATAACACTGACATCAACTAAAAAGTCCCATCAATCTCTAGCACATAACATGGTGATCTAGGCAAGTTGGAAGTGTCTTTGGAAAATATCCATGGGCAAACAATAGATCTCATGTGTGGCATTAATATATGTGATCAAAATCACAAAGACATTGATCATCAAGTAATTCTTACTTGTAAGGGTGTAACAAGAGGTAAGGGAGGCCACTAAATACTATGTGGGTACAAACCCCTACAAACGACCTACATAAGCCCCTATAGGCCAATACAAGTGAGACGTCTACTTTAATGTACACGTGCCATACTCCAAGGTGATTTTGCGTACAATAACAACTCCAAGGTGATGTAGATACACTAGGCATGTCCATATACCTTCATTATAATCCTCCACAAAATCCATCAATCCTCCTAAGCAATTTACTCCATTGGAATAGCTGCCCCCTGCAAGAACATTATGGAATCCCCAAGCGTCCCAGAGGCATCTCCAATCATCCAAATATGAATCCAATCTACCACATGTCATATAGGGCTTCAATCCTTCCTCTATGATGCAAAACACTCGTCATCCCAAGTGGAGTGCTCCCCAAGCAAGTGGTTCATCCATGTGGCCATGAGAAGGGTGTCCACCAATCAAGCAAGAGAACTCTAACACGTAAGGTAAGAACACCAAGCCAACACAATCTTGAGGTCAAGCATTCATTGAGTAAGAAATCTCAACTGTGCATATCAATCATAGACCATCTCTCTCGCTGCAATCCATCTCAGACCATTCATGGGTTGATCATACACCATGTACCCCAAATCTCATGAAGCACCCCCAAACATGGTGTAAACTCTTTAGAGTGACCCAAAATTCTAACACAAGTATGCTGATTTCATATTTTCAATACACATTCTCTTCAAGAAAATTGGCATCTTTGAATCAAATACATTGATGTAAAGTTGTGCAAGGAAAACCTGATTTGCTTTTGAAGATGGATGGATTGCCTTGTGTGCCTTGATAAACTTGACATGAAATTTCCAATGAGATTCATGTTCTTCCTTTTTGACATGAAGGAATTTTTGCCACAAGGACTTAGTATACCCTTGATAACTTGCCATTGGATCATCTCCTTTGCTCATTTTGTTAAAGTTTAGGGTTAGGTTAGGGTTTGATATATGCAATTAAACTTTTATACTTTAATGCATAAACAAAACTAAAACAACAAGGCTAGATCCAAAACAGTACTGCTGCAATAACTTCAAACGTAATTTTCATCTCTTTCAACTTTAACACTCCACTGGTCACTGCGTTAAAGTTGGTCCTTGAGATGATTTACCAAACGCCATGTATAGTAACAATATTATAATTGATAAAACAATAATAATGTATAGGAAATAACAACAGTAAAGAACAATAACAATACTAATCTAGGATTGTTTTAGATCTTATACTCAGACACTTTTAGGTTTTGATCTTGTCACCGAAGGGACAAGTCACCTAGATGAACAAATGACGTACCTTGAGAGAGAGAGCTTAAGAGGGTTATAGCAGTAAGGATACAAACCTCATATTTTTAGTCAAAAGGAAGAGAAACTTCAATCATTTATTCAGGCTTTAGTAGCACACTAGCAAAAAGACACAATCATGCCTAGTACAATCACATTACCAGAGAAGACACAGTCATGCTAGAACATAGTCGTACCTAGCAGAGACTCTCAGTCATGCTGGCAGGAACACAGTCACGCTGGCAAGAGATACACAGTCACGCAGCAGAAGACACAGTCACACTGGCAAGAGGTACATAGTCATGCAGCAGAAGACACACAATCACACTGGCAAGAGACACACAGTCATGTAGCAGAAGACACACAGTCATGCTAAGCAGAGGAACACAGTGACACTGGCAAGAGACACATAATCACGCATTAGAAGACACACAATCACACTAAGCAGAGGAACACAGTCACGTTGGCAAGAGACACACAGTCATGCAGCAGAAGACACACATTCACACTGAGCAGAACACAGTCACATTGGCAAGAGACACACAGTCACGTAGCCGAAGACACACAGTCACGCTGAGCAAAGGAACATAGTCACGTTGGCAAGAGACACACAATCACGCAACAACAAAGAAATACACAATCACGACAGCAGAGGAGCAACAGAAATGCATAGTCATGACAATAGAGAAACATGGTCACGCTGGCAGAGAAACCAGTCACGACCCAACGGATAAACACAATCACGTAGGCAGAGAAACATAGTTGTAACCCAACAAATAAACACAGTCACGCTGCTAGAGAAACAAAATTGCGACAGCAGAGAAAAGACACGGTTCATTAAGGAAGGATCACCACAGTCCTTAACACAGATTTGGAAACCCAAAAGAAGACAACGAAACCCTAGCAACAGTAAAACAACCCTTGACGCCAAACCCAGATAAATCAGTGTTAAGATACGTCTTGTTGGATAATCACAATGAAGGATAAAACTTGCTTTTATAACTTGGAAGGAAATCTAGAAGGGTCCTTCTTCAACCCTAGCTTTTAGGGTGTTTACCAATAAAACATAAAATACAATTAGGTTGACTTAGAATAGGGTATCAATGGTCCAAAAATAAAAACTATAAAGTACCAATGGTCCAAAAATAAAGACCATAAAGTACCAATGGTCCAAAAATAAAAACCATAAGATAAAAGTCATCTTACCGAAGGCACACACAATAGGGGCGTTAGGACCAAGTAAAAAGATGAAGGACCATAAGTCAACAAAAGGGGTCATAATAGGAAGGTAAGACAACCCTCATACTCACAAGACCAAGGTGAACCATAAAGGTGGACAAACAATCCCTTTTACTCGAAGGACCAACAAGACCAAGGACTTAATCTTTTCTCTCTCAAGATATATTGTCACATGTGTTCCATATATATTTTTTTTATCATCACTATATAAGGAGAAGATTCAAACTGGATGATGTGGTCCTCTGGTCCTCAATACTGCCCCTATGGGTTAGGTGCTAGTGACATCATCAAGGGGTGTCCAGTCCCTTGAGAAACAACCTAGCAATAACTGATTAGGAGAGAGGACATCATACATCATCATCTTGGTCAACTTGAACAAGATTCACCTGGTTAACTGACCAGGAGTGCTCCTGCAAGAACTGCTTGGTCCTAGACCAAGAATCTGCTTGGTCCCAGACCAGGAAGTATTTGTCCCAACATGCACGATGTGCTTGGACATCGTGTCCAAGAAACTGTTTGGTCTCGGACCAAAATAACCTAGAGACATATAGGGGCCCTAACCATATGTTAGGGACTTTGCCATGACATCAACCTGCTTGGTCCCAGACCAAGAACCCCAGGAGACTACTCGGGGCCCTAGGGTACCTTCTAGGGTCTTACTCTACCCTAGTTAATTGACTAGGGTACCATCCTCCTTGAGAATGGGTCTCACAGCTGCAAACATCTTGGTAACTGACCAAGTGCCTCCATTCTTAAAGAATGGCTCTCATACCCAGGCTGAGCTTCAGTCCCAGACTGAATTATGTTGCTCAACTCCTGGTAACTGACCAGGTGCCTCCATTGTCTCGTAGAATGGCTCTCGATGCTGCTCTGACATTAACACATTCTTCATAGGACATGTGTTTGAAATTTTGTGAAGTTGCTAGATGAGGAAAAAGATCTTCAACAAGAATATGTCATCATATCATTGTATATACCTACCATAGAAGGGTGAATATATCAAAATGGCAACAAGTGTGATATATATGTGAAACAAAATACATAATCAACAAAGCTTTAAATGATCTCTAGAATCCAAAATACAATGTGCTACAAGGTACTAGCCTACTACATATCACTGATCAACATGATCAATCATCAAACCTGTCACCATTGTTGGAAATGGGATTCTCGGCATGAGCTACATGACTATCCTCTGGCATGACTATTCAGGTCTATATTTCACAGGTGGCATGTAGTCGAAGAGTAGGGTGACAATTGACATCTTTTGATGGTTTAGTAGACTTGTCTTTGGTTCGGTGCAGTTCAGTTAAATGGAATTTTGAAAACTGCTAACTCTGCTGAATTTTGGATGGGATGTAAAATTATATTTTCAACATATGAGGTCTGATGAGGTTGGAACCCCTCTCAAACATCTTGAAACAATTAAATGACAATATACAAAGTTTAAGGAAAAGGGTAGAAAGAGAAATATAAAGAAATGAAAAGTTTAAGAATTTTATAGTATCATTTCACGTTAGCTTGTGTCACTGTCAAGCAAGTTGTTTTTTACCCCAAATAGTGCTAGTATTCCTACAAAGCAGGTTGCCTTGGCAATGAAGTAGGTTTAGAGTCTTAGGGTTTAGGTCTTTAGGTCAATTTTTTTCTAAATGAATTTAAGTGTCATGTGTGTGATTTGTTCGATCCCACATTGACTTGGCCAAGTTGATTGGTTTGGTACCAAACTGACCGAGTCAAACTTTGACTTGGCCAGTTCAGTGTCAAACCGGTTTAATGGCCGAGTCAATACGACCACTAGTCAACTCGGTCAACTTGAATGAATCTGATATCAAAATGGAGAGAAGAGGGTTTTATGATCACATTTCAGCCTCCTCTTTAATCAAAGAACAGTCAACTATGACAAACTAAAACAACCCTTTACACAAATATATGGCAACAATATTGACTCGGCCGTGGTACCAAACCGGTTACCCGAACTGGTTTAATGGCTGAGTCAATATGGCCACTGGTCAACTCAGCTGAGTCTGAGTCCAAGTTGACCGATTCTTAAAACACTGAATCTGATACCAAAATGGAGTGAAGAGGATTTTATAATCACATGTCAGCCTCTTCTTTAATCAAAGAACCAAACTATGACAAGCCAAAACAACTCTTTATACAAAGATATGGCAACAATACATCCATGGCAGCCTTACATACATACAAGATCAATGAGAACAAAATGGAAGCTCCAATTCATCAAGCCCTTCCTCCCCAGGGATTTTCATTCTCTTGAAATTATACCGTTGCCAACAAGAGTTCTTATCCTTTTATAACTTTCAATCTCCAACTACCTCTCGATTAAATATATTTAGAAAATACTAGAAACTTCAATAAAATAGTATAAAGAAATCCCTAGAAGCCTCTAGGGAAGAACACTCCTCTAGAAACTTCCAATAAAATAATATCTAAAAACCCCTAGAGATTCCTCCATATTTTCTTCTAATAATTTATTTTAAAGAACCTCCTGAAGGCTCAAAGCCTCCATTAAAATATTATTAAAATGTGCTTGAACGCTTCATAAAATATTATTTAGAAAATTCTAGATTCCATTTTTTCCTCCATTGATTTTGATTAGGAACTCCTAGAAGCCTCCTAAACATTCTTTTCCATAAAATATCAAATATGGCATAAAGATCCTCATAACCATCCTCTAATATGGAGCGCTCTAAATACATAGCCATTGCCTTCCAATATGTAAAGATCATTCAAACATGAAAATAACAATGGATCTCCCCCAAGCCATCGCTTGTAAATGATGTTGATCTTCCAAGGGTACACATCCCCTGGCACTGGACTAATGAACCATGCATTCTCAGGCAGCAACAAACTATACCTACATATTATGTAAGGGGGAGGGGGTTGATCTCTTGAGAAGGCTCATATGTTGGTACCCTTATGGTGCCAACCATATTTTCTATCTCCATATGTTGTCAATGTAATGTCTTTCTCATCATTCATGTTTTCTTTTTTCTTTGACTTCTCCTGTTTATGATCATTGTCGATTTGTCAGATTCCAGAAAAGTGCAATGTTGGGCAGGAGCATTTTAGACACTACTAGTGGACAGGAATGTAAAGAAAGAAAAATATTCTGTTTGCCTTGATAGCTTGTAAGTGAAAAAGGATTTTGTATCAAAAAACATTTACAATGTACTTGTTCAAATTTTGTGCGTAAATGTATTTGTGAATGCTCTGTGCCCCATCCATCATTTTTAAATTTATATTTTGTCTTGTGATTGCATTTGCATCATACTACATATTAAGTTTTAAAGAGTCTCTTGTATGTTGGATTTTTGTCTATGCATTGAACTTGCTTTAATTCCAAACTTAATCTTCTCAGTAAATTTGAGATAAAGATATTTTCTATTTTTGGTTGTTTGTAAAAGTACTTTTAGTTTTTAACAGGTCCTTAATGGAAGCAAAGCTGAAGGCTGGAACCTCTCTAATTGTTGATCGTTATTCCTACTCTGGTGTGGCATTTTCTGCTGCAAAAGGACTTGACCTTAGCTGGTGTAAGGTATCATGTTTTTCAGGGACATGCAAAGTTCTTTTGCATATGATTTTGCCTTGTAAAATTTTGAAGGTTTTATTGTTGTGATCCGTTTGAACTTTTGAAGCATTGAAACTGAATAGTTACAATAATATAAAAGCTACATTTTGCAGGCGCCTGAAGTTGGGTTACCAGCTCCAGATCTTGTTCTATACTTGGACATAACTCCAGAGGTGATTAAATTCAACTAATGATCATTATAGTTGTATAAAGTGATCCTGTTCAATTTGTATTCATCATGTTATGGTTGATCCCAATGTTGAAGTTTGAACATTTTAAAACTTCTTAATTTTTGCAAATGATGTCAGTGGACTTTGTCAAGCTAAACAAGTATAGCATATGTTTACAATTAAGAGTGTTGAAATTATAACTTCAGATAGCAGCAGAACGTGGAGACTATGGAGGAGAGCGATATGAACAGCTGGACTTTCAGAAGAAAGTAGCTAACCAGTATAAGGCCTTGCATGATCCAACCTGGCAGGTAATAGCTTTGCTAATGAAAAAAGAAAACTGCTTTTGATTTTTTGGATGTGAGTTGCCGACCATTGTTTAGTACCTTATAATCATTCTCTTTCACTTTGTGCTTCATTACAGATTGTGGATGCATCAATGCCAATAGATGATATACACGAAATCTTGAAGGGGCTTTGTATAGAATGTATTAAGAGGGGGCACAGAGAAGAAGAAATTTATTGTTTGTGGCCATGATACTGCCAAAAATGGAGCTTTTTCTTCTAGATTATATATATATTCTCCCCTTTTGCTCTCCAAGTTATGATTGATTCGAATGGAGTGGAGTGGTGGGAGTCACACCTTGGTAAATGGATGATTATCATGAAAGGACTGCTTACTGTTGCTGGGTGCCAGCAAAACACTTTAGAGACTGATGATTTGTAAGTCTTATTATGTCTTTGAAGGTTCACCTGAATGCCATCAAATTTAAAGTTGCTTGTATATTCTGAGATGCAGAATGGATTGTCTTTTATATTTCAAAAATATTTGCTCCTCAGCTCAAGGCTATGATTGGTTTAAAGCTTCTTACCATGGGTCATTATTCTACTGCTTTTGGAACAAAATCCAGAAAGCCAGGAAACCTGACATGGTTATTTCTGAACATTACCATTGTTTTTCTCTCACTTGCTTTTTACCTGTAAATGCCTTGAAATGAAGGGTGGAAATCAGGCTTCTGTAATTTTGATCAGAAAGAATGGTTTTGTAGGTGTCTGTTGATTTACTTTTCCCAAAACGAACTGTAAAACCTTCCATGGTCTGTCTTATTTCCATGTAAGGCTGCATATTTTTTAGGTTTGGCATTATTGAACCTGAAGATCATAAGATGCTTTGTAAAAATGTAAGGGTCTCATTTTCCCCTAGTTGCACCTAGAGTAGCGAGGTGTGTATGGGGGAGATGTTGTCACGTAACATTACGTAACGTAACGTTACACCAAAAATAAAAATTGATTCAAAAAATTTAAGCCGGCTCATAAAATAAAAAAATTACAACCAACATAGATCCATCTTAAACCCAAGCACCGAAAGGGATCAAATTTCTTGATGTAAATTTTATCTTTATGTGTAAAAAAATTTTACACCTCAAAAAATTGGATCCCTCTTGGTGCTAAGATGGATCTATGTTGGTTTTATTTTAGTTGAGTTGGCGAAGCTTAATAGGCATCCATGTTCTCACAGTGGATTTGGGAGGTCCACGTCAACTGCTTTTGAATTGAAAGGTTCAAATCAACCCTAAATAGAAGGATATTATGGACATCTTTATGTAATTGTAGGGTTAAAACTGACTGTTAAGTATAGCTCTCTACTTGTCTTGGTGTAATTTTATAGTGAAAGACTTTGGTTAGGTCATTTGTTGAGTTTGATATTTTCTGCATTGTTTTCAACTATTTTTGAGGGTGAAAGGCAAACTTGTCTATGAAGGAGAGTTCTTCATATATCTGTCCACAGCAGGAATAGGGAAGTTTTTATCATGATAGGCTAGCACATATCTAGTGTAATATTGAGCGGACTTGGTGTACTGAAGTGTATTAAAATGGCATTGTTATTTTACAATTCATTTGTAGGATACTAGAAATGCTTTGAGTCCTTATATGTAGAGATTTTGGTTCATTGGCCTATGGTTGCATGATAAGGGGTATGTAGAGACTTTGGTTCATTGGCCTTTGGTTGCATGATAACTAGGGGGTGTTTATTTTGAAGAAACCAAGGTTCAAATAATATGTCATCTTTGTTAAAAATAATTTTTATGGCCTCTTTTGTTGGACATGATAAACTTTCAAAATGCTTCTCTCTACTCTTAAAACAACTTATTAGAGCGAGATTTGTACATACAATTCCATTGGGATATCAATTAAAATAAATGCATCTTAAGTTTTAACCATTTGCAGGATATTGGAAATACTTGTGTCGTTATATGTAGACATGGTTCATTGGCCTTTGGTTGTATGTTAAGAAGGGTGTGGTTACTATGAATTAACCAAGGTTCAAATGCCGTGGCACCTTTGTAAAAGTATTTTGACGACCTATTCAATGTCATAAGAGTAAACTTGAAAAATAGATTCTATTTATTCTTAAAAAACTTCTTATAGTGAGACTTTTACATATGGTTCCATTTGGATATCAACCAACATATTCATCTTAAACATTTGTAGGGTATTGGTAATATTTCGAGTCATTATATATAGAGGCTATGGTTCATTGACCTATGATTACATGATAAGTAAGGGTTGCTTATTATGAAGACACCAAGGTTCAAATATAGTGGCACTTTCACAAAAGTATTTTTATGTTTTCTTTAATGAAATACATTGGAACTAGCGATCTCAAAAAGAACAAGCAGTACTCAAACCAATGCACCAAACTAGGCCCCTTGAAGGAGTATGGTTGGATATTGTTAAGAGCACTACCAACCTCCCATTAACAATGACTTATGTGTCCACAAGTGGAAGCCAATGCTAAAATGGCTCGTAAAATAGCTTTTGTCTATTCTTATAAACAACTCATCATAGTTAGACTAGTACATATGGTTCTGTTGTGATAACAATTGTCATAGATCCATATTAACCCTTGATTTATTAAGCACCAATAGAGTTCAATACTAGTACTTTAAACTCGTAAAATAACTTTTGTCTATTAATAAAAAACAACTAATTGTTAGAATTTTAATGGTTATACAAGATCTTTAAACATTTTGCATCATTTCATCATAACCATAGCATTAGGATCACTGAAAGAAAGACAAGCACAACAAGGCAAAAGAACACAAAGATTTTCCTTTGGGAAACCATAAGGGAGAAAACCCAACAACTTTTTTAGTATAGATTCCATCACCAAGTGCAATGTCAACCAAGATAAGATAAACCCCAAAGACAATAACAACTATCTTATATCTCCAACGAGCTTCTTCTTCTTCTCTCTCTCTCTCTTGCACACTTGCTTAAGTGAGAAGTGTGTCCAAATGAGAGAAGTGCCCTCTCTATTTATACTCATGAAGTGAGGGACCTTTTTACCTAACAAGGCCTACTTGATACTCTTATAGGGTTGACTTGTCTAGGGAGAATCAAAATAACATTATATAATATTTCTTGTGTGTACTATTGACTTGACGTACAATAGAATGGTTACATTGATTCTTCCAAGTACATTTACATGATCAAGTACATCAATAACATCTCCCGAAGGAGGTACAACAATAATACAATAAAAGTACAACAAGAATATCTTCCTAAGTTACATTCTTCAACACTCCCTCCTAACAAGGAGGGTATTCTTTCGTCATGGTCGCCATCCCCGGACATCATCACTGGATCTCGTCACTTGTCACTGGAAATCATCATTGGATCTCATCACTGTTGCTACAACTTGGTACTCGGGCCATTGACTTGTGGCATCTCTTGAATCTACATCATAAGAAGTTCATACAACAACCAACCCTTTTTCATGCTGGGTGTACCTCTTGTCTCAGTGTTAAACCAACCTTGTTTCATGCTAGGTGCTACCCTCATGTCTTGGTGATACAACCAACCATGTTGGGATCTACCCTCTTGGTGATACACCCAAACATGTTGGGATCTACCCTCTTGGTGATACACCCAAACATGTTGGGATCTACCCTCTCTCATACCGGGATCTACCCTCGGTGATATGACCAACCATGTTGGGATCGACCCTCAGAGATACAACTAGTCACATTGGGACCTACCCTTAGTGATACCACCAACCATGTTGGGATCAACCCTCGGAGATACAACCACTCATACTAGGATCTAACCTTGGTGATACCACCAACCATGTTGGGATCAAACCTCGGAGATACAACCACTCATACTGGGATCTACCCTCAGTGATAAGACCAACCATGTTGGGATCAACCCTTAGAGATACAAACAGTCACACTGGGATCTACCCTCGGTGATAAGACCAACCATGTTGGGATCAACCCTTGGAGATACAACCGGTCATACTGGAGAAACAACCAGCCAAGCTGGGATCACCCCTCATCATGGAGATACAAACATCTAAGTTGGGACAACCTTGTACAGTGACTAGTCCTTTCTCATATTGGGTGTACTCGTGCAGTGACCAGTCCTTCTTCATACTGGGTGCACACTTCTGTAGTTCCAATCTTTTTTCATATTGGATGCAAATCTCATACATCTTCTATAGAGCCAACCCTTTTTCATGTTGGATGTGAAGACCACAAGGACTGATCATTCTCTCTTGCAAGGAACATCGATATGGACAACTCCAAGCTTGTCCTTGAAGTACTAAAACTTCATTGTCGATAGAGGCTTGGTTAATACATTGACTATCTGCTCATCCATCGTAATGTACTGGAGATTCACTGCTCCTTTTTGCACCATATCTTGAATATAGTGATATCGGATCTTGATGTGCTTCCACTTGTTATGGAACACTATGTTTTCAGACAACTCCATGCAACTCTGGTTGTCATAGAACACACGTCATCTCTAACTCGACATCGAACAGTCTCGCAAATAGCTTCCGAAGCCACACTACCTCACAACTTGCTACAAGCTGCAATATGCTCTGCCTCGGCTGTACTTAGTGCTACACTCGTATGCTTCTTGCTAAACCAAGAAATAATTTTAGACCCCAAATTGAAGCAGCACCTTGAAGTGCTCTTCCCATTTGTAGCACTACCAACCCAATCAAGTCGACATATCCGTGTAGGAAGATCCTTTGATCTCTCACATATTTGAGGCCATACTCAATCATACCTTTCAGGTATCTCAACACATGCTTTGCCACAATCATGTGGACACGTCTCGGCTCTACCATATACCGGCTCAAACTGTTCACCGCAAAGAAACTATCTAGCCTTGTGTTTGTCAAGTACATTAACGAACCAATCGTCTTCCTGTAGACTCTGGCATAAACTGCCTGTGAAGTAGGATCACACATCAACTTCAAGTTTGATGCCATTGGTGTGGCAATAGCCTTGCAATTCATCATCCCGAATCTCTTTAGGATCTCTACTTCATATTTTCCTTGACTCAAGAAAATATCATTTGGGTTCTATCACACCTTAAGACCTAAGAAATAGTGCATCATACCCAAGTCTTTCATCTCGAACTCTACAACAAGCCTCTTCTTCATTTCTGTTATGAGCTTCTCATCACTTGTCAAGAACATATCATCTACGTACAACAGTAGTATCACCAGTTTCCCATCCTCAACCTTGAAGTAAAGGTTGGAATCCACTTTACTCTTGGTAAAGCCCAAGCTCATAAGAAACCCATCTATCCTGTTGTACCATGTCCTTGATGTCTGTTTCAAACCGTACAAGGCCTTTTTCAATTTGCACACAGTTTCTCTCTGTCATGTGTCTCAAATCCTAATGCCTGCTCCAGATACACTTTCTCTTCTACAATGTCATTCAGGAAGACAATATTTACATCCATCTAATGTACCTTCCACTTCATCACTACAGCAACTACATGAATAGCTCTAATCAAAGTGTATATGGATATAGGAGCAAAATACTCCTCGTAATCTATGCCCTCTTTCTGGGAGAAGCCATGAGCCACGGATCTTGCTTTGTATTTCTCGATGATGCCATCTATTGCATGCTTGATCTTGTAGATCCACTTGGAAGACACTACAAACTTTCGTTCAGGTCTCGAAACCACATCCGATACGTCATTCTTCATGATCAATTGGTACTCTTTGATCATAGCATCCTTCCACTCTTTCTTCTCAATTGCTTATTTATAGCTGAAAGTCTCTGCATCAATGATGTCAGACAATAGTGCCACATAACTAGAGTGTGTACGAGTCCTCTTTCTTTTTTGGGAAGTCTCATCTGGAACACCATACTTCTTTGCATCTTGGATGATCTCTTGTGCCCAAGTTGGTCTTCTCTTGCATGTGTTCACCTCTCGGGGTGGATCTATCGGTCTCGTTGGATCGGTCATATCATGATCCTCATATTGTTTTGAATCTCTTTCTTCCATCACGGTGTCTTTGAATCTGGGAGCTTCAAGTTCTTGTTTATGTACTTCATCGGAGTGAATCTTCCTAGATATTGTGAATGAATGTTACTACTGAATAATCATTTGTTCTTTGGAACAAGTCTCATCTTCCTTCCCTTGTAAGTGATTGATTGTACTCGAATTTTCCTACAAGTCAATATCAGTTGCATGATTATAAACATTTCATAATGTTCAAAACATATTAATAATGACAAATTCTTATGCACAAATACATTGGTCACACAGTCATGCAACTATTTTTGCCAATGTTTTACAACATTCTTCCATAACTCGTATATATACGATAACTTTCAAGATGCCTTCCGTCTCTACCAAAACATGATTAAGAGTGTGCACTACTCTCAACATGTCAACAAATAGGTTTCATTCTAGATAAGCAACAATGTAATGTTGTATGGTACCATAGGTCACGTACCCATTGCATGCATATATACTAGTGGTATTTTGTTCATGAATGCAAACACTCTAACATGCACAATACACTTCCTAAATCTAGGAACATAAACATGTACACAATTGACCAATATCATTTAAGCAATTAGATATAGAAAATGACAAATCAAATACTTATATTCGTTTGTTTTGTAGGCTCCCTCTTGATCTCTACCTCCTTGTAGGAATTACTGGAGTCTCCATTGTCTGATTTTGAGGACTTGTGCCTATCTTGCTCATGATTGGAAATGTTGAGCAAGTCTTTTACAACATAGATTACTTGGAATTGTGTGTTGGTGCTGAATCTATGTGTCCCTTCTTATTCATTCACGACTGCATCCCTTCTTATCCAATGTTGAAATGAATAAGAGGTTCTTCTTCAAATTAGGTCCATATAGCATGATCTTCATCTTCATGGGATTTTCAAAATCCAACTTTTGTAGGAGGCTTCTCCTACCCCTTTGATAATCATCTTCAACCTTCACCTTATATGTGAATCCTTCTAGATCAAAATACATATTCCTCATCACTTGAGGAATCTTCTCTTGCTTTCTTCTTAGTTGGTTCATCATCTTCGATGGCATGAACATAATATCTCTTGTTCTTTCCTTTCTTTGCATGACTTTTAACTTTGGGGAAATCTTTCACAAAATGTCATTTCTCATCACAAGTGAAACATCTGGGCTATAATAGGCCCTTCTTTAGAAATCTTCTCTTCTTGTAAGAAAATTATTTATTCTTGATCTTTCCCTTTTTGGCATGAGTTGTTAGGGCTTGATTGTCATCATCGCCCATGTTTTCTTCTCTTGTTACTAATCATGCCTCTTCTTGTGTGCATTCCTTCCATAGTCTACTGAATTTTGTGAGACTTCTTCTAGCACAAATTCCTTGAATGAAAGATTCCCATGATCTTGGGATACCATTCAAGGTGATCATTACCACTTCCGCTTTCTCAACGTTGTCTCTAATAGCTTCTAGTTGTTCCTTGATCTAGGAGACCCTTGTGAAGTAAGATTGTATGATTTTTGAACTTTGCATCTTCACACCCTTGAGTTGGGTCCTCAAGGTCATCTTCGTATTGATAGGTCATCTTCGTATTGATATTCTTTCCTTCATATAGGCGGTTCAAAGCATTGAAAATCTCCTTGGGAGTCTTCAATGATGATACATGTGAGATCAAATGGTCCTTGATAGAGTCTGCAATGATCCTTTTGGCCTTGACCAAGTTCTTCGTATGCTTAGCTTTGTCTTCATCTCCCTCTGTATCTGCAACTTCTTCTTTGACATAGTTTTTCAAGTCACGCTCTTCTAGTATGAGAAGCACTCTATACTTCCATGCCCAGAAGTTCTCAACTCCTTCAAGCTTTTCCTCAAGCTTGGTATTGTTTGTAATCTTGATAAAATGAGAACCTCAAATGAAAATAGAGAGAATTGAACTTACCAATGAGAGTGCTTCAATTGGATGCTTGTTTCAATGCCTTTGTGGAAAATTGCTTCTAATGGACCTAGGGTTTGATAGAGAAACACTACTTTTTTAACCTCGGTGACTTGCAAGTCTAGTTGGATAGAAAGATGTGCCTCCTCAAGGTGAGTTGAGCAGTGTACTCCTTTTCCCAAATCCGTGGATAGAACTGCAAAATATTTGATGCCCTAGTTTTTTTTACAGTAATGTTAGGTCAAAAATTGAAAATCCATAAAACTAGAAATTGTCTCCTTAGAAAGATGCGCCCTCCTAGGGCGGGTTAGATGTTCCTCCTTTTTTAGTTGATTTGTGGAGGGAATTGCTCGGAATAGGACACCCTAGTTTCTAACTTTCGTCACTTACCACTGCACAAAGACTTCTTTCAGGGTAGCTCTGATACCATGCTAGAATTTTAATGGTTATACAAGATCTTTAAACATTTAGCATCATTTCATCATAACCATAGCATTAGGATCATTGAAAGAAAGACAAGCACAACAAGACAAAAGAACACAAAGATTTTCCTTTATGAAACCACACGAAAAAAAACCCAACAACTTCTTTAGTATATATTCCATCACCAAGTGCAATGCCAACCAAGATAATATCAACGCCAAAGACAATAGCAACTATCTATTCTCTCCAACGAGCTTCTTCTCTATCTCTCTCTTGCACACTTGCTTGAGTGAGAAGTGTGTCCAAATGAGAGGAGCGCCCTCTCTATTTATACTCATCAAGTGAGTGACCTTTTTACCTAGCAGGGCTGACTTGATACTCTTACAGGGCCAACTTGTATAGGGAGACTCAAATTGACATTTATATAATATTTCTTGTGGGTACTATTGAATCAAATTACAAAAAAAGGGCTATATTGATTCTTTCAAGCACATTTACATGACCAAGTACATCAATAACATCTCTTGAAGGGGGTACAACAATAATACAATAAAAGTACAACAAAAATATATTCCGAAGTTACATTCTTCAACACTCATCATAGTTAGACTAATACATACGGTTTCGTTGGGATACCAATTGACATATATCCATCTTAATCCTTGATTTATTAAGCACCAAGATAGTTCAATACTAAGGTTCAAATCTTTTAGAGGGATGAACGAGTATCAATGCTTAATTTTCTTTTCTTAATATTATGAACTTCAACAATATTTTTTCCTTGTCTTTTTTCTTCTCATTTTGATTTATAAGTGTTATCCATGTGACACATCTCATCCATTGTAATATACCAAGATATAAGAATGCAATCACACACGATATCATAATTTATACAAGTAATATTCCATTCTCTTATTAATATAGATTGATTATTTTAATGGAAGAGGAATCAATTCTTGTTCACTTGCTTCTTCGATTGGGGAACCTTCTCTAAGCTAAACACCACACACAATATTTTCCACACCTCATAAGCAGGACTCTATCCTTTTTTATATTTTCATAATACACTCTAACCTCCTAACTACTTAGTGGACCTTCTTTAATGAGCCCCCCTTACATTTATTTACTAACATAGTGAACCTTATTTAATAATAACAACATAGTGGACCTAGCTCACTTTACATTGAATGAACTTCACTATTATTCAAATGGATCCCATGTGCCCCCCATTGCATCCCTAAGGAACATCATAACACTCCACACTCCTTAAGAAAGTATTTCACTCAATGATTGATTTAAAGTTGTACAAGCATGATCCAATGTCCCATAGGAAAATGTTGATTGCAATGCAAGCCAACGAACCAGGGTCCCATGGACCAGTGTGAGCCACCATGTTGATGTTGTCCAACATGCGCTATCTTAAGTCGGGATACCATGTACAAGTGCTAATGGCCATGGTGAATTAATCGAAGGGAATTGTCTAGAAAGCTCGGGCCAATGTCCATGTGTTGCAGCGGGCACCCCATCAATGACATTGGCGCTTTACAAACTGTTGAGTGTTGTGCATCCTATGCCCATGATGGTCATATGGATCCAAATAAGTATAACCAGCCAAAGCAAGTGAATCTTATATAGAGCAAGAAAATGATGGAGCTAAGAGGAATTTGACTACTATAGAAGAAGCATACGATGGTTGTCCTTTTTCCCCAAGTTGCTCTACATATGAAATAGAAGATTCATAAAAAAGAATATGGTAGTTGTCATCCCAAAATTACAACTATCCATATACCAATCATCACAATCACCTTCTAAATCTCACCATGTATATCTATCTTGGTTATATGCTTCAATGACGAAAGGACAAGTTGCACAAATCTCCTCCACTTTAGCACAACCCTCCTTCAATCAGTATTCTAGTGCAACTATAGAGATATCAAATTAGCATGCATATATTTCAAATTGGCCTACCCATACTGTAAAACGTTTGCTACCATTATTTGCTTCTCCCATGGTATGAGGCCCCACTTTTCCATGCTTCAATGGAGGGCATAATTGTTGCAAGGCCGATAACATAAGGGAGAATAGTTGGAACTAAGGAATATAATATGTCATATGAAAGCCTAAAAATTATATCTCCAATGGTGTTGATCTCATGCAATTTGATCTTCCCATCAAAAGTTATGACATCTGCAAGGTTTGCGACCGTCACCCGAAACCTTGAAAAATTGCAGATTTCAAATGGCCTTGTTTCCCTATCATGTACTATGATTTGAACTGTTTTTTCAGTAATCAAATATTTTTCCAAGAGGAATTCAAATATGCAAGTAGATTAAGAAATTTCAGCCGAAAAAGACTCAAAATGGATCTGAGTGTCATGGACATTTTTTTCACCATGAAAACTTGCAAAAACATTATCCATTTTTCTTTGGCTTTGGAAAGAAACTCTAATACCAATATATGAAAATGCAATCACACAATCTAACACAATAGATACCAGCAAGAATCCACTTTTTTATTAAAATAAATTGATTCTTTTAATAAATGATGAATCAACTCATGTTCACTTGCCTTTTCAAGGAGGCAAACTCCTATGAGCTAAGCTCCACATACAATATTCTCGACACCTCATAAATAGAACTTCATCCTTATTTATAGAATCACAATACACTCTAAGCTTCTAACTACCTAGTGAACTTTCTTTCATAAGGTTCCATTACAATTATTTACTAACATAGTGGACCCTATTTAATAATAACGACACAGTGGATCTAGTCCACTTTAATTGAATGGCCTCCACTATTACTCTAATGGGCCCTCTGGGCCCCCCATTACTCTCCTAGAGAGGGTTACAACATCCATATTGTGTTGTAGAGTGCACCTCACTTTTCTTAGTGAAAATAGGATATAAAAATATGGTTTATAGTTGCACAATGTTGATCCACGAGGCTAGGAAGGAACACTAGCCTTTTTTCCCCATCATAATCACTCGTTCATCAAAAGTAACATGGGTGTGAAATATGTGCTAATGAAAGTTTTAAATTGTAATGTTGAAATATATATATATATATATACTACAACAAAATCTAGCACCCACAAAATGCAAACTCTCAAGCACCAAGGTGTTAGATTTTGTGCAAGTCATGAATATTATCTATTGGCACCTCCATAACTCTTCCTCTCCCTTTAGGCTAGCTCCCCTCTAGCACAAGGGGGTTATCCATAATATAATTCTAAGTCCACTGTCTAATTTATGAAGGAAATAATTATTATTCGAATTTGAATTAGGTTTGGTTTGCAATATGGTTGGTATATCTGGTCAAAGATAAGGCTCAAGTTTACAAACCAATGTGATAATATAGTATAGGTGAGTGTGATTGAAAAGGGTTTAGACTTGGTATAAATCTGAATTTGTTTGATGTCAATGTGATTTGAGACACTTAAAGTTGTAATTGTTTAATGTTTGAGTTAATATATGAGGTGAAAATGAAATTAGAATGCTTCTTAATTTGATTGGTTTAAAATGCAATAATTTAAAACAAAAATAAAACCAATATATATATATATATATATATATATATANGCATGGGTTTGGAAAGATTGCACCTGTCATGGGGATCATTTAGTTGATAATTGGAATGTTTCTTCTAAACTATTTTTTATTGCTAGAAATCAATTTTTTTTTAACTATTACAATGTAGAAACTACAACATATTTAAAATAGAAAATAAAACACAAATTTTAGAATACAAAAACCCTTGATGGGTCAATCAATGACGGCGAGGGAAATAGGGACGGAGATCACTGTATAAGTAGAAGGGTCCCTAAATTAGTATCGTTAGGGAAGGAAAGGAATCTATCCCTACCTAAGTAGACGTAATGAAGAAAGATAGAGATTAGGACTGGAAGGACCAATCGATCCATCCACCCTCCCTTAGGAGTGAGGAGTTAATAAAAGGTACACCCTCCCTTGGGCCAGCGATCCATCAATACATAATGGAATCCCAAGGTTAAAAAAACACATGTTACAATTTCTACTTTTAGGATGTTGAAACAAGTAAATCATTGCCTAACTATTCCTCAAGCTAATGTAGTCAATAATCTTTTATGAAGAAGTGTAAAACTTCACTATAACCTAGGATAGGATTTAAGGATGCATATGTGAATGTTACATAAACCTCAGTTCAATGAAAATTATAACTAGAAGTATGTGAAAAATCACTTCTAAATATATCAATTTAAAAATTAACATGTCTGTATTTACCTAAATTTCCTGGATCTAGTTATTATTAATTTGAAAGAACTAAATTTAAAGAAATTTAAACAAATAACAAAATTAAAGGGAAATTTTTTACGCCTAAATTCTTCACCACTTCCAAGTAGTTTCACTTGAATGGACTTAGATTAATCCTTTGCATGTATACTAATTGCTCCAATCTTCAACACATATGCTCATATAGAAACCTCTCACAACATGAAAGAAAAACTCTCCATGAAAGTTTGTTCCAAGAAAATATCTCTTCAAATATTCACTCTCTCAACAACCATTACAAATGAAGGGAGCCTTTTTTTATTATAGAGTTTTAAGTTCACCTATCTCAAAATAAAATAACAATGCTTCTATGCTCAAAATTGACATGTCAAATTAGTGATCAAAATAGACATCTCAAACTAATAATAAAATATTACATGGATAAGAATTGGTCATTGTCACCCCCCATTTTGCATGGGTGTCCACATGTGATTTTATCACATTTTCAGCAGGGGGTTACATGTTGTTGGAGGTTGGATGGCCTAGTATTGATGCTTGTAGAGGCCTTTTTTTGTCGAGCATTCTTGACCCGTGGCACATAGATGGCATCATAGCACTTATGGGTATCATCTTTGGTTGAGTGCTCTCGTTGTTTCTCTCTTGTAGCAAGTGTGGTGGCAATCTAGTGGCTTGTAAAAGGGGCCATCACCTTCTTCAGTTTGGTTATCTATCGTGGACACTTGTTCTTGAGTTGGGTGCTCCTATATTTTATTGACGACATCCTTTGTTCATGGATTGAAGAGTTGGCAAGGAGGTCGAGGTTTGATTTTTATGTGGACATTCATTGCACATATGTTGAGGTTGTTTCCCACTTCATGGGGTGTTGCACATAGATCTATTTTTTGGTTAAGGGTTTGACCCCTTGATGTATGAAAGCAATCTCTTACACTTGTTGACTTGTTCTACATTAATTGGTTTCCCTTTATGAGCACCCACCCTTTATAGGATTGTTTACACATTCATCTAGGCCATTTTTTATGCGAAATTTTTGAAGGGGTGTCATAGTTTCAGGATCAATTATCTTTTGACAGAGTGCTTAGAATTGTACCATCTCAATGATATTAGATGAAAAGTGGCCACGATATTTTCAAAAACTGGTTATAAGAGAAAATATGATCAATATTATGGAATTTAGTAATTCCAAAACTACCAATTAAAGAGTCACATCGTATTTTTGTTGCATGTTCCTTTTGGAGCCTTTTCATGGAAATAAATCACCTTATTTGAGGAAGTGCTCCGCCTTTTGAGGCTTTTTTTCTTGGAGCTCTACCTTTGTATAACCTTAAGAGGCTAGGTTTGACTTCTTTTTATCATTCACCCATTTTATGGATGCACCTCCTTCTTAGGACTTTCTTCTCTTGGACATTGTACTTGTGACTTTGGACACCATCTTTTCTAGATTTTGTTTGAGTTGGTTAGAGTTTAAATGTGTTTTTGGATTTGTTTACTCCACCCTACGATAGATATATGGTTTGGTAAATCTGTTACTTTTTATTGTAAAGGAAGATGAGTTCATCTCCTATATAAGAGAGACTCTTCCTCAATTGTAAATCATTTTTGGATTGGGGGATAAATCCCACTAAGAAAATGGAATATCTTTTGGTTCTTTATGTGGATGGTTGATGTCAGTGCTCCATTGAAGGATTTTATTATTTTTAATGCTTGGTTTGATGGGTGGATCTTCACATTGTTAATGGTTTTGAGGTAATAAAGAATATGATCTCTATTATTTGCATGGCTATGTAGTTTAGGTGCCTATTTTATGCTCTAGATCATGTTTTTTTATACCTTCCATGGTAGTTTTCCTCCTTAAAATTCCATTTAAATTTATTCTCTAAAAAATTCCCTTTGCTTGACTAGAAATCAATCCTACCATTAGAGAGTATCTAAGGATGTACATTACAACCATAGTCCTTTCTAATCATTCCAAGAATCCCTCATGTGATCCTTGAATGACCCCATTTTCTCATTGGATAAGACACTAGTCTCCGATCCCTTCATCACCTATATAATTCCTTTGCATAAAACACATTGTTTTGCTAGGGTTACTCTTCAAGTTCACATCATGCTTCAATGTTAAACCCTAGTAATATTATTTAGGGGCTCCTCCCTTGAGCTAGAGAAGAGTTAGACTAAAGAGAAAAATAGGGTTATATGTGATGACATTAGCATCCCTTTTATTTATCCATAAGCCATCATTGATGTTAGGGATAATATCAAGGTATTGGTTTGTGTGATAAATCCATGCTTCTCTCTTGCAACATGTGTGGTGTCATTCTAGTGGCTTGTAGAAGGGGTCATCCCCTTCCTCATGGGTTGGTTATTTATTTTGGAAACTTGCACTTGACAGTGGATGCTCCTATTTTTAATTGATGGTATCCTTGGTTTATGGATTAATGATTTGGCATGGAGGTTGGGGTTTGGTTGTTATGTGGACATTCATTGCACATATGTTGAGGTTGTTCCCCACTTTATGGAGTATTACACATAAATATATTTGTTGATTGAGAGTTTGGCCCCATGATGTATGGAAGCAATATATTGCACTTGTTGACTTGTTCTATTTTCATTGGTTTTCTCTTAATGAGAACTTACCCTATGGAGGGTTGTTTATAGACTCGTCTAGGCCTTTTTTTATGGGACATTTTTTTTTTTGCAGGGGGGGGGGTGCCCTAGCTTTGGGAGCATTATATTTTGATACAGTGCCTGGAATTGTGTCATTTTAATGCCATTAGATGCAGAGGGGATACGATATTTCTAAAACCTGGTTATAATATAATATCGATAAAAGAAAGTTAGCACTTTTAGAACTAACATTTAAAGAGACACATTGTATTTTTGTCTCACATGCCTTTTGGTGCCTTTTCATGGAAAGTAATAACCTTATTTGAGGAAGCACTCCACCTTTTGACACCTTTTCTTGGAGCACTATCTTTGGAGAGCCTTTAGAGTCTAGGTTTGACTTCTTCTTATCATCATTCACCGCATTTGATGGATGCGCCCCCTTTCTAGGATTTTTTTCTCTTGGACATTGTACTTGTGGTTTTGACCACCATTTTTTATGGATTTCATTTGAGTATGTTAGGGTTTAAATGAGTATTTTGGATTTGTTTACTCCTCCATAGGGTAGATCTAGGGTTTTGATAGATTATTTATTTTTAATATAAATAAAGTTGAGCTCATCTCTGCTCGTCTCCTATATAAGAGAGCCTCTTCCTCATTTTGTAAGTAATGTTTGGATTGGGGAAGAAATCCCACCAAGACTCAATGAAATATCTTTTGGCTCTTATGGATGGTTTTTATTTTATTGCCTCAACATGTGTGTTAAAGGAAGAGCATTATCCTCGTGTGGTGTACCACATGGGACATAAAGTTACATTTCTAGTGAAAGACCAAAACATTTTAATGTGAAAATTAGGAATTGAAGTGTCACAAACTTTTTTTTTCTATGTTAAACCACAAACCAAATACAAATAATAATAAAAGTTGAGACAAACTATGCAAAATCAAAACCAAGAAATCCAAATTTGTTGGTATTACTATATATGTTGCATCAATAAGGCTTGATTTAAGTTTATGTAGTGAGAGTGGTTTCTAGTTTTATAGTATTTCCAAAAAGCATTGGAAGCTAAGGAAGAGAGGTCAAGGATGCATATAGGGAACCATTCATTATAGGTTGGAATGCACACTCTCAAAATTTAAAATGGAATGGAAATATGAATTTACAATGAGTAGGTTGTATGTATAATAGGATGCCTACTTCAGGTTACTTTTTCAGCTTGGAATCAACTAAAATTTTATGAAGTAACAAGAGGAATATTCTATATTTCATCTTCAACTTAATGTGAATAAAAAGGCAGTAGTTGGTGTGGCACGTGAAATCATTTTATGCTCACAAGCTGCACGTTGATTTCTAATAATTAAAACACAATTATTTTGGAAAAAGATCTAATTTATGATGCTAGAACAAAACACATTAAGGTGTGACATTGTTTATACTTAAGAGAGTTTAAGTAGCCAAGTCTTGTGGGTTCCAGTGCTGGGACATGAGCATGCACAAGTATTGTTTGATTTTGAAGGGTGTGAACACATGAAGAAACACAGTAAAATTAGAGAAAAAATATTCAAAAGTATTAATTGTGGATGATGCCACCATATAAGATAAATATAATATATTATATTGATGTTATAAATGCAAATCTGCCATGTTAAATATTTAAATTGCATATACACATTTGTGATTTGCTTCACAGGTTGGTTTAAAGAGTTGCATGAAGAATTTCGCCTCAAGGCACAAACCAGTAAAGGTCAACTTCATATCTTGTTTCTGGCATTTGTTTCATCCTACACAACCATGATTCCCTTTCACACAACAAAGCAACAAATAGATCTTCTAAATTACCACTACTCAACCATCTTAAACAAAACTTCCTTTTCATCATAATGATTTTCTCAATATCAAAACCATCTACACAAACATGTCAATGTACATAGATATTTGTCCCCACAATGATTTTTTGGAAATAAATGCATATAAAATAAATTAAAACACTAAATTGCTTGTATACCCAAACATTTTCAACTTTCCCACACATTCGACCATTGGATGACAACATAAAATAAACATCTCTCAAGTGAAAGTAGAGAATTAATTTCATGCTCCAAAATATTTGTTATTATCTCATATGAATCTCATAAATGAAGTACTAAGTTGTGTATCTACTTATAACCAAATTCAATTTGACTGAGTCATTACACCAAAAACTTTGAGTGCATTCATATGAAAGTGTTATTTTTACCTATTATGTACAACAAAAGTCCCAATGAATTGACCTTGCTCAATCATATAGCCACCTAGCCTAGTGTTGGACATTCTGGTCGTTGTATATTTTATGCAAGATTGCAATTTCAACTTACATAAATATACAAGCAGGGAAAGTCATGGAACCGGGCTTAGTTTTCATATTTTCAAAACTTGAATTCATTCGAAAACATAGAAACAATAAATATCATATTCCTAATTTACCAAATCGAATTGGAAATATGATGACACAAGAGATACTTTATTATTTCTCCAAATCAAATTTTCAATAGAATAAAATTACTAGAGAAAATCAAAGAACTTAGCATTGTACTTCCCAAACAATTCAACCTACCTGAGAAATTGTGATTCAAAGGAGATCATCAAGCTTAGTAATACCTTACAGTGAAATAGTTAGGAAGAATTATGAATTGCAATGTAAAAATTGTTAAAAATTCATTGTGAAATTAAGCAGAGGAGAAACACAAATTGACACCAATAACTGATAACCATAATCATTAACCTATATATAACCAATACATAGTACAAAGGAGGAAATTCAAATATCCCAAGAATGATTCAAATCCCTGAATGTAGAGATGAATAGCATAGCAAAAATCACCATTATAGACATCACTAGTGCAACTTCGAACAACAGAATCAGTTAAGAATCAATTAAATGAGTTTGGTAGGTGAGCATGGGCACCTTTATCCTTAAATCATGAAAACCCCATGCAAAAGTGGCGCATTAGGATACTTGGCTAATTGAAAGTGGCCATGAGAGGTTGACTCCACTCAGGTGAGGGTGAATTGAAAGTGAGATTCTTGGAACACTGAGTGCGCTCCAAAAATCTAGGGGTTGGTATACATATCTCCTAAATTCATGCACGAGGGTGCATCAAGTGGCTAGTGGGCCCCAAATAACATATGCATAACAATAGGAAAGTGATAACATCGTCCTAAACTAGGAAATTGGAAAAATGACTAAGGTGGACAAGGGTGTAAAATTAAAAAAGCTACAGGATCTTCAGGCTAGATTGAACCTCACTGTGAAATAAGAATGAAGGAGGAAAAATAAATTCAGTGTTGGAATAATCAAACAATCATATGATGAAATTATTCATACAAGAGTCAAAAATTTGACAACATAACATTAATCCCATAATAATTAATATGTATGTAATACATCCATAATACAATAAAGGGAATTTGAATCCTCTAGGACTGATTCGAATCCCATGACTTGGACTGATTCCATAGATCAATAACTATGGAAAAACCACCACTGGAGGTGATCCAGGAGGATATTGGTGGCCACCCACCTATTCCTCTTGGACCCCCACCATTGTTTCTTTTATTTTTCCAGTTTCCTTAATTGTAGACCAATTTACTATTTCTGGTAGTTTTCGGGTCCTAAACTTCCGTAGCCGTTTTGAGGCCCTAAACGACGTTTTTTGGCAATCGAATGGTCGGGCAAGTATGAGTCTATTTTAGACTTCATATTTTCCATTTATGGATGTAGTCCTTAAATAGATCTTTCTAACGATATATCATGCGCATCAAACGGAGGTAGTATGCTAAAGTTACGACCCCGGGAAATTGATGTACCAAGTTACCCAACGGGGCCCACATTAAGGCGTTTCACCTCCTAGGGTTAGGTTTTTTTATGTGTAGGGTTTCCATTGTTTCTCAATAATATATAGGCCTTCGAGCCTCATTGTAACATAGAGTTCAGAGGCATGTAGCCGCCACATTTCTTCTCAAAGATAAGCTACCAGCACTCTAGCTAGTTTATTTCCATTCTATATGTAAACAAGTTTCAGTTATTGATTAATGAAATGAAGTGTTATTTCCGCTGCATATTTGTTTCTATGGTTATTTGTGTATTCTGTTGTGTTCCTGCATAAATCCGGATCAGTGGTATCAGAGCAATCTACTCTTTCTTGATCCTTCTTTGCATGTCCCCAACGAGGGCGGGGTATAAAGAGTTAGGGCTCGATTTGGTTGAACCTTTGCAAGATCAGCCTTGCAAATCCCAACGGCCACCCATGGGGGATGAAAAGAAAGACGAGGGAACAAAATATCCTATCAAAATTTTGCTCGAGGAGGCCCTTGAAAAACAAAGGAACGCGATGATGGATAACTTCGCCCAGATCCTTCAATGACTTCCCACTAGCAATGCATCTGCATCTAGCAGCCACTCTTGAGGTGCAACCCCTTTTAAGGTACAAGTAAACTTTGACATTCCCATATTTGATTTCGAATAGATGCAGATGCCGTAGATAAATGGTTGAATCCATTAGAAGGATATTTCTCGGTTCATGACTTTTCTGACCGGGAAAAGATTACTTTTTCTCTACTCAAATCCGCCCCCCATGTCAAGGATTGGTGGGAAACCTACTGTGAGAGGAAGGATGAGGAGGAACCCTCTCTGTTCTTAGCCGTACCCACTTGGAATTCTTTTTGAGATGCCATAAAGGGATAATATTATCTAGTGGGGAGCTATGAGGACAAGTACATCCAGAGGACTACGTTGCGACAGTAAAGAGATCAAGATGTGCATGAGCTAACGAATCTGTTCCATACCCTGCGCACCAAGTTGGGTATCAAAGATTCAGAGAAACATTTGGTGCTGAAGTACCACAATTGTCTACACAGATACATTGAGGAGGAAATGGAGTTCCTCGACATCTCCTCGCTTGGTACGACATATCGGTATGCTGCCAAAATTGAGCGAAAATTCAAACAGAAAAAGCGAGACTTTGGATCTGTGAATCAGAAGCAAGGGAAAGGTGCCCCCAAACCACAGAACCAAGGACACAGCCAAGAAATGGCGACTCAAGAAAACCTGCCAAAGCCGCAAGCAAAGAGCAACACTGCAAAGCCGAAGAAGGAAGCGGGAAAGTGGTGCGAGTTCCATAAGAGCCCCACTCACAACACAAGTGAGTG
>LPNX010622924.1:231341-302237 GCA_001517045.1 Pseudotsuga menziesii
CTGAATTAGATGCATACTCTGACACTGAATCAAAACCTGAGAAGGGGAATGAAAAAGGAAAGAATATTATCAATGCAGAGCCCAACGCCACTATTTCCACCACGAAGATCCAAAAGGAAGAACCAGAAGATTCAGAGGAGGAGGAGCGTCTTTTCCACTCCCAGATGCGGGTAAAGGGTTCCTCGCTGCAGTTCATTGTCGACAGTGGGAGCCAAAATAACTTGATTTCAGTAGTGTTCGTGAAGCGGTTGGGTTTGCTGACCACAGCACACCTGCAGCCGTACACCATCGGGTGGCTTCACCAAGGACGAGATCTCCGCGTCAGCCAGCAGTGCCAACTTCCCTATAGCATCAAGCCCTTCATCGATGAGGTATTATGTGATATTGCTCCTCTTTATGTTTGTGATGTATTATTAGGTCAGCCATACTTATGGAAGCAACATGCTATGTATGAGTCTTGGCCTTGCGCTATTATTATTACGTTGGGAAATAATTTGTACAGAATACCAGAGGTACCACCCCCTGCCGCTATCTCTTTGGTTACTGCAAAATAATGTAGTAAGCTCATTTCCAAAACTGGGAAGTTTGTTTTCTTGATGATCTGCCCTCAGGGCAAGAAGAAGATCGTTTCCACAACCTCCAGACAGGGCCCCTCCACACGACAACAACAAATGGACAAGGTCGCGGAGGAGTACTGAGACATATTCACCTTGCCCATTGGGGTGCCTCTCCACTGTCAGGTCAAGCACCCCATCGATCTGACCCCAGGTGCACCGCTGCCCAATGGACCGATCTATCGTCGTTCTATTTTGGAGAATGATGAAATCAAGAGGCAAATTCAGGAGCTGCTGCAGAAGGGTCACATCTGGTCAAGTTCATCACCCTGTGGGAGCCCGATCGTGTTGGTACAAAAGAAGGATGGGACTTGGAGACTCTGTATTGACTATCGAGCGCTGAACAACATCACTGTCCGAAATAGGTACCCGATCCCACAGATTGATGACCTCCTGGACCAGCTTAAAGAGGCGAAATATTATAGCAAGATCAACTTAAAGTCCGGGTATCACCAAGTACCGATCGAACCGACCGATGTGTGGAAGACTGCCTTCAAAGCCAAGGAGGGCCTTTTCGAATGGTTGGTCATGCCTTTCAGGCTAATGAATGCTCCTACAACCTTCATGAGACTGATGGATGACATCTTGTAGCCATTCACTAACTCATTTGTAGTAGTGTACTTGGATGACATCCTGATCTTGAGCCAGACTTGGGAAGAGCACCTCCACCACATCTGACAGGTCCTCCAAACATTGCGCCATCACAAGTTGTGTGCCAATTTGGACAAGTGCACTTTTGGCATGACCCAGGTTCAGTATCTGGGATACATTATTGATGACTATGGGGTACATGTGGATCCAACCAATATCCAAGTCATTCATGATTGGCCAGCCCCAACTACTCTAACAGAGCTTCGCAACTTTCTGGGCCTTGCTAATTTCTACCGCAGGTTCGTGTTGGGATTCTCTCATACCACTTGGTCCTTGAGTCAAGTCACCAAGGGAGGAGCGAAAGAAAAATTCTTTTGGTTGAAAACTCAACAGAAGGTGTTTACAGAATTGAAACATCGCCTATGTTGTGCCCCAATGCTCACATTACCAGACTTGCAACAACCATTTGAGATCAAGATAGATGCCTTTGACTATGCTATTGGGGCAGTCCTTACTCAACAAGGGTATCCAGTGGCATATCACAGTGAGACACTGTCTGACACTGTCTGCAAATATCCCACTTATAACAAAGAGATGTATTCCATTTTACAGGCTTGCCAATAATGGAAGCATTACATTTTGGGGAAGGAAATGATCATCCACACAGACCACCGACCCCTGCAGTTAATGTAGACACAAGGGAAGTTACAAAACGATCGCCATAAGAAGTGGTCCACATATCTACAACATTTTCATTTGAAAATCAAGTACAAGAAGGCAAGCACCAATAATGTTGCAGATTGCCTCAACCGACCACCGATCGTGGCGATAACGACCATGCTCAACTCTTGTGGGCACGAGACTTCTGATTGGTTGCTTCTCTACAAGAGCGATCCAGAATTCAGCCACACATACCAGATGCTCTTGGAGGGAAACCAAGTTCCAAAATTTCACCTCCAGGATGTACTACTGTGTCACATGGGACAACTTTGTGTTCCTTCAAGCGAGCGTGCCAAGATGATTTGGGAAGCGCACTACAGTTGGGTCGCTGGGCATTTTGGGGTCGAGAAAACAATGGTAGTACTGCAAAAGTATTTCTATTGGTCGAACCTTCGACAGGACGTCGGGAAGTACATCCGATCCTGCACTGCCTGCGCCATTGCCAAACCATCCATCAAGAAGCAAGGCCTCTATACTCTGTTGCCTACCCCCAGTCGACCTTGGGAATCCATCTCCATGGATTACATGTCAGGCCTTCCTTCTACTAAGCACGCCAACGACTGTGTGTTTGTGGTCGTTGACAGATTCTCAAAGATGGCCATAATGGCGACCTGCAAGAAGAATATCACAGCAGAAGCCACTGCTAAACTATTCTTTGAATGAGTGTGGGTACACTTTGGGATCCCACAGTTGATAATCTCAGACTGGGACAGCAGTCCTTAGTACATTCTGGTCTAGCCTATGGTCAATTCTAGACACCAAGCTCACAAAGTCCACAGCTTTCCATCCCCATACTGACGGCCAGACATAGGTCGTCAACAGGATGATCATACACATTTTTGCGCATGTACAACTCAAAGCATCCACGCACATGGGATGAGAGCCTCCCCTATGTACAACACAGCTATAATCGGGCTCTCCACAGCTCAACCAACCATAGCCCCTTTTAGGTGGGCTTGGGATTCCAGCCACTATTTCCCATTGACGTAGCCAGTCCATTTGCAGCTACTCAGGCTGATTCAGCTCATATCCAGTTTGAAGTTTCCAAGGCAAATAGCTTCATTGAGCGCATTCAACACATTCGCCAATAGGTTCATGACATATTGGACATATCCAATGCTAAGTACAAGCAGCGACATGATCAGCATCGGGTGCAACACAACTTCCAGGTGGGTGACAAAGTGTGGCTACATTTGCAAAAGGAGCGCCTCATTGGACCCCACTGCAAGCTTCGCCCGCTCCGATTTGGGCCATACACCATCACCAAGGCTGTCGGGGACAATGCCTTTGAGCTCGGTATTCCACCATTCCTTGGTCTGCACCCAGTGTTCAATGTGCACCGCCTTTGACCCTACTTTCCACCTCTACTGGACACATCAGACATGGCAGAACAACTCACACCAACAGAGTTAAACCCCGACTGCATGGAACAAGCCACCGCTGATTGGATTATGGACACACATATCAAGAACATCCACCAGCAGAAGATCCAGCTATATCAAGTTGTCAAAGCAGGCCAACTCCTTCACTAGGGAAAGTGGCTCATCAGGGACCAAGTTCAACAGAAGTTTCCTCATCTCATGGAGGAACTCAACGCAATGGGGACCATTGCTTCCTAAGGGGGGAGGAATGATCCAAGAGGATATTGGTGGCCACCCACCTATTCCTCTTGGACCCCCACCATTGTTTCTTTCAGTTTTCCAGTTTCCTTAATTGTAGCACAATTTACTATTTTTGGCAGTTTTCGGGTCCTAAACTTCTAAAGCCGTTTTGACCCCCTAAACGACATTTTTTGGGCATCGAATGGTCGAGCAAATATGAGTCTGTTTCAGACTTGATATTTGTTGTCTATGGATGTAGTCATTAAACAGATCTTTCTAACGATATATCATGCGCGTCAAACAGAGGTAGTATGTTGAAGTTACGACCCCGGGAAATTGATGTACCAAGTTACCCAACGGGGCCCACATTAAGGCATTTCACCTCCTAGGGTTAGGTTTTTGGATGTGTAGGGTTTCCATTGTTTCTCAATAATATATAGGCCTTCGAGCCTCATTGTAACACAGAGTTCAGAGGCATGTAGCTGCCACATCTCTTCTCAGAGATAAGCTACCAGCACTCTAGCTAGTTTATTTCCATTCTGTATGTAAACAAGTTTCAGTTATTGATTAATGAAATGAAGTGTTATTTCCGCTACATATTTTTTTCTATGGTTATTTGTGTATTTTGTTGCGTTCCTGCATAAATCCGGATCAGGAGGCTCACTAGTGTAAGTACGGACAACTAAAAGATCTCACAATCAGTTAACTAGCCTAAATAAGTGAGCAAAGGTTCTCAATCTCCTTAAATCATGCAAAGCTAGCGCTAGGCTAAATCAAAGTGAACTAATTGATGCCCATCAAAGCATAACTCAACACAGACTAAGGTGAACTGATTGTGGGACTCCCATGAATCAGTTTGGGTTCCTAAAAATTATAGGGATTTTCCTCTGGAGCTCCCAAACTCATGCAAACTGGCGCATCAGGTGGTAGGTGGGCCCAATCAACTTCCCTATGGCACTAATGAAGTGGAAACATACTCCTACGCTAGGAAACTAAGATTTAGACTATGGTGGTAAAGTGAGGATTGTAAATAATCCTAACACCCTCCCTTAATCCAAACTTGGACAACTTGGGCCATGGAAACTAAGACCAAAGGTCACCCATACAATCAAATGCAAAAACATAACTGCTCAATAAACGTAGAAAATGGGGAAAACCTCATGGGAAAAACCCCCCCTAAAAACTGAACAGTAGGGAATTGGATCAAGCTTTCACACCAAGAGACAAATTTCTCCTAAGTAAACAACTTTGTGAAAAAATTCTGCAATTTGCACCTCTGTAGAGTAGTAATGCAGTGTGATGGTCCTTCACTACACTAGTTCCCTAGTACAGTGCATGTCAACCTTTCCACCTTCTTCCAATCTGATGATAGATAGGAGAAAAAATATTGTTGCTTTTGCATCCAAACTTGCATCTTTTGAACCTATGTGACAGTATGGAATAATTCAACTTGGGATGCTATGCCCTGGGGGCTTGCTTGATCCCATACAATGGATTCCTCAACTTGCATGTCAAAAGAGAATCACCAGTGTACCCCTTAGGAAGGTACCTTTGTCTCTCCTTTCTAGAGGAAGAGAGACATGATCCAATGTATTATTGTTCTTAAGTGACTCATATTCCTTATCCATGGTTTCTTGTCTTGGTGAATCATGGAAAGACACTTTGTAGAACTGTTGATTAAACCTCACCATCATGTAGCATATATTTGAGAGTTTATAACACCTCTTTGGGAGAAGTGGATTTATGACATAGCGCAAGGTTCTCATCTTGAAACTGATATCCGGTTCTCCTTTTGTCAGGTGAATCTAGAGTTGTGTTCCCAGTAGCCTCAATGACTTATTGAGCCCATTTAGGCCTAGGGACTGGGTCTAGATCTGTATCTGTTTAGACTTCTTCTTCAATACCAAGATATGATTCAACTTGGCCCTCTTCTTCAGATTCTGAATCTGAAACACCAATAGAAACATCATCATATGCAAATGGTTTAGGTATAATGAATTTACCTTCCCTTTTAAATGGTTGCAGAGATTGCACTGGATTAGAGTATGGAAAAAAATGTGAGAAATCATATGCCTAGGAGGCATGGTTTGCAAGACCTTTCATTATCAGCTTCCCAGTATAGATATATCAGATCTCCACTGAGTCGGGTTCAAATAAAACTTGCTTTGGTGAGCCTTAATGAGTCATTTGATATACAGAAAATATATTTATGCTAAAGAGGGCACATATAAGACATTTTTGAACATTTCATGTTCTAATTTTATTGTTCCCTTCCCTTCATCTTGGATCTGAGTGTCATCTCCCATGTGGAAACTTGGACCATCCGTAAGATTTAATGAAGAGAACGATTCTTTGGAGGAAACCATGTGGTTGGAGGCTTTTGAATCAATGAGGAAGGATTGATGTTTTGAAAATAAATCCTTTAGTGCATGACATCTCTAATGATCTTCAGTATTTTCTCCATAATCATCCTTCCATGCACCTTCAGGGAGGGAAACATTATGTTGTTCAAGAAGTCTTGACATCTGATCTATGGTTTTCTTCATACAACCTTTCTCTGTATGGTTTCCTTTCTTACAGTAGGAGCACTTGGCCTTATCAAACCTCTGATGTTTTTCCTTCTTAGAGCCCGGGGCTCCATCTGATGGATCAATCTCTTCCTATGGTTCGATTTCAGTGTTCTTTTTATCCTTGCATTTATGTTTCCCTTTGGCTTGCGCATTCTTGGTCTCCCAACGAAGAGAGCTTGATTCTTGGAGGCTTTGAGGGATCCCATGTGTATAAGCTTATCTTTTTCTTGAATAAGAGATTATGTGAATGCAACAAGAGAGGGAATTCACCAATTTGGAGTTGTCAGTCTCCCGGAATGAGAGGTGGACTCGAACACTAAGAATTATGGGCCAATTTTGCTCAAAATGGAGAGCGCCAATTGCTCATCCCTCTTGTCAATCCCACATTGCTTGCATTGCATGACTAAGGATTTGAATTTGGAGAATAATTGTTGGATGGTTTCAAAATTGTTGGGTTGAAAAGCAATCCATTCATTCTCTGGAATATGGCCTCTCGGCTCATCTTGCTTTCCAAACAATGATTTGAGATTTTTCCATACATCTATTGAAGTTTTTAATTCATCAAGGTGGAAGAGTAACTCTGTGGAGATATGAATGCACATGAAACCAAATTCTTCATCCAATTTTTTCAGATACTTTGAATTCTCTAAAGGATACTAGGGTTCAACCTCCTTTCCCGTAGTGACCCTATATAGACCTTTGTTGCACAACACAATCTGCATATCAACCCTCCAATCAAGATAATTGAAGTGTGTGAGGATCCTCACTGTCAAGGCTGCTGAATTCTCCATTTCATAGCTTTAGGAGCAACACAATTATTTTGAATTCTTCAATTTACCTACAAAAAAACTTTCAATTCGAAGGAAAACCAATTCAATCACTCTCTACTTCGACATGTGTACATTATTAGGGTGCTTCACACTTGGATGACTTCTCTAGATAAATCCAAAGGGAGAAAGGAACAAATACCAAAACGTATGTGTAACCCAGTTGCGTTTGGTGCATCAATGGAAGTTTCCAAGGATTGAAGTTGGCATGATCACCTGCAACGATACCATGTAAAATTAGCAAATATACAAGACCTACAGGTTGGATTAAACCTCTTTGTGAGAGAAGAATTGAGGAAGAATAAATTCAGTGTTGGAATAATCAAACAATCATGGTGAAATTATTCAGACAAGAGAAAAAAATTTGATAGCATAACATTATCTCATAATCATTAATCTGCATGTAATACATCCATATTACAATAAATGGAATTCAAATCCTCTAGGAATGATTCGAATCCCATGACTTAGACTAACTCCAGAGATCACTAACTATGGAAAAATCATCACCGGAGGCTCACTAGTGTAACTCTGGACAACAAAAACACCTCACAATCAGTTAGCTCACCTAGGTAGGTGAGCAAAGGTGCCCAATATCATTAAATCATGTAAACATGGCACTAGGCTAACTGAAAGTGAACTAACCGATTCCCATCGGAGCATAACTCAACACATACTAGGGTGAACTGATGGTGGGACTCCCATGACTTAGTGGGGGTTCCTAGATTATAGGGATTGGCCTCCAAAGATCTCCAAACTCATGTAAACTAGCGCATCAGGTGGTATATGGGCTCCAGATAACTTCCCTGTGGCACTAATGAAGTGGAAACATATTCCTAATCTATGAAACTGATATTTAGACTATGGTGGTAAAGGGAGGATTAAAAATAGTCCTAACAAAGGGAGGATTATTAAATAATCCTAACACCCCCCCCCCCATCCTTAATCCAAACTTGGACAACCTGGGCCCTGGAAACTGAGACCAAAGGTCACCCATACAACAATAATGAAAAAATAATTGCTCATGAAACGAAGGAAACGGGGAAAACCCCATGGGAACCCCCCCCCCCCCCCTCCCCCGCCCTCCCCCCAAAAAAATGATCATTCAGGGAACTCAATCAAGCCTTCACACCAAGCAGAGACCGAAGATCGACAAATCTCTTTTAAGTGAAAGACTTTGTAAATATTTATACAATCCACTCCTCTATAGGGCAATAATGCAGTGTGATGGTCTTGTTATACGCTAGTTCCCTGATATAGTGCATATGAACCTCTGTGTGTTTGGTCTATTGATTCTATACTAGATCACTAGAAATCTTAATTGTACTTTGATCATCACAGAAAATGTCTACTGAAGGAGAATTGAAAATTCCAAACTCTATCAAAATCCCATATAACCAAACTCCCTAAATGGCAACATTCACAGCCCCCTTGTACTCTGCTTCAGTTGAAGAGAGTGCAAGAGATGCTTGCTTCTTGCTTAACCAACATAGTGGTTATGATCCCAACGCGAACACAAAACTTGAAGTATATTTTATGTTAGTAGTATCTCCAACCCAATATGAGTTAGTAAAACCAACCAAATCTAACTGAGCACCAACAGAATAGTGAAGCCAAAACTTTCTCTTGAGAGTAAGAGAGACAAGATCCCATGTCTTATTTTTCTACAGTGATTAATATTCCTCATCCATGGCAAGCCTCTTTGTAGGACATTGGATCACACCCCACCATCATGTAGCATGTCTCTGGGATAAGTGGATTTGTATGACATAGTGCAAGGTTCTATCTTGAAATTGAGATCTGGTTCTTCTTTGGTCGGATAGATCCCCAACAATGTTCCCAACAACTTCAATGCATTTTTTAGCCCATTTAGGCCTAGGATTAGGAGCAAGAGCTAGATATGGATCTGGATTCGCTTCATCTTCATACTCAGCATCAAGATTTGGTTCCACTTGGTCATCTTTGAATTCTGAATCTGAATAATTAGAGGAAACATCATTCTGATCTTCATCATGTGCAATTGTTGTAGGCAGATAAGTTATACCTTAATCTTCAAATGGATGCAGATCTTGCAATGGATCTTCATTGAAGTGGACACTTATTTCAATAAATCATCTCTTGGTTGCAATCTCCATTAGCTTGCAAGATTTTGCATTTTCTGCATATCCCAATATAATGCATTTTCTACTCTGGGGTTGAAGGGATTTGCTTTTGTCAGATGGGATTTTGGCCCATGGCTTGGAACAAAAAAACCTCAAATGTGAGACATCGGGCTTATGTCTCATCAATGCTTTGAATAGAGTGACATGAGCCACTGACTTATGGGGTACCTTATTCCAAATATACAAAGAACAATTCACATCTTCTTCCCAGAGATATGGTGGGAGATCCCTTGCTTCAAGCATGTAGGCGGGAATCTCTTTCAATGATCGGTTCTTCCTCTCAGCTACACCATTTTTTTGTGGTGTGTATGAGAAATAATGTTGCATTTGGATTCCCTTATAAGCACAAATTTGCTGAAACCTTCTTTTGATGTACTCCCATCCATTGTCATATTTGAGTGCTTTGATATTCTTCCCAACAATGTTCTCAACTAAGGCCTTGAAAACATTGAAGGTCTCAAACACCTCAGACTTCTACTTAAGAGAAAAGATCCAACAAAACCTATAATAGTCATATATGAATGTCAAAAATTATATGGATCCATTCATAGAAGCTATAGGCATTGGTCCCAAGACGTCACTGTGTATCAAATCAAGTGTGGAGGTATCTCTTCTTTCCTTCCCAACATCATAATTTTGCTCTAGATGCTTCCCTACCAAGAATCCTTTGCAGATTCCTTGAGAGAACTTTATGAGGGGAAATCCTTCAACCATTTCTTCATTGTGCAACTGTTGCAAGTACTTGAAGTCCACCTGTACAAATCTCTCATTCCAAAGTCTGCTTGTCTCATTGGCATGGTTCAAGAGGGAACTGATGTGAGTATGGAAAAAAGTGTGAGAACTCATATGCCTTGGAGGCATGGTTTGCAACACCTTTAGATATCAACTTCCTAGAAGAGATATCTAAGATCTCAACTGTGTCAGGTTCAAAAACAACTCTCTTTGGTGAACGAGTGTGTGTCGTCTAATAAATAGATAACAAGTTTGTTGCTAAAGAACGTACATACAGAACATTGTTAAACACTCCATGTTCCAATTGTATTGTGCCCTTCCCTACAAATTGGATCTAAGTATCATCTCCCATGTGAATTACTAGACCATTAATGAGATCTAAAGAAGAAAATGACTCCTTGGAGAAAACCATGTGTTTTGAAGCTCCAAAATCTATGAGGAAGGATTGAGATTGTGAGAATCCGACCTTCAGTGCATGGAATCTCTCATGATCATATGTCTTGATTCCAAAATATTTCTTCCTTGCACCTTATAGGAGGGAAATATGGACTTGTTCAATAATTTTGGTCATTTGATCTATAGTTTTATTCATACATTAACTCTCTGGATGGTTTCCTTTCTTGAAATAGGTACACTTGGTCTTTTCAAACTTTTTCTATTTATCCTTCTTGGAACCCGAGGCTCCATCTAATGGATTAATCTTATCCTTTGGTTTGGATTCAAGATTTTTATTTTCCTTTCCTTTCTACTTCCATTTGGAATTATATTCTTTAGCTTCCCAGCTAAAAGAGCTTGATTCTTGGAGGCTTGCATGGATCCCATTTGGATAATTTTGTCTTATTCTTGGATCAGGGATTCAATGAATGCATCGAAAGAAGGAGTTTTCCAATTTGGGGTTGTAAGTCTCCCAAAGTGGAAGATAAACACAAATACTAAAAATTCAGGGCCAGTCTTGCTTAGAATGAATAGCACCAACTGCTCATCCTTCTTGTCACTTGCACATTGTTTGCATTCCATGACGAAAGACTTGAATTTGGTGAAGAACTATTGAATGGTTTCGAAACTGCTGGGTTGAAGAACAATTAATTCATTCTCCAAAATGTGAACGCTCAGCTCATCTTTCTTTCCAAACAGGGATCCGATCTTCATCCAGGCCTACCTTGGGGTTTTTAAACCATCAAGATGGAAGAGCAATTCTCTAGAGATGTGAATACACATAAAACCAAATGCTTCATCTAACTTGATTAGGAATTTTGATTTCTCAATAGATTCCTACGGTTTGAACTCCTTTCCCATTGTGACCCTGTACATACTATTTCTACACAAGGTTATCTACATATATTCCCTCCAATCCAAATAATTGAAAGGTGTGAATATTCTTGCTGTCAAGGGAGTTGAATTCTCCATTTTGTAGTGGTAGCAACAACACAATTTTTACTGAAAACTTCTCAAAACCTACATAAAACTCTCAAATTGAAGATAAACCATCTCTATAGAGCTCTGATACCATGTGAAATTATTATTCACGGGATATCATCACACTGAGTAATACCTTACAGTGAAAGAATTAGGAAGAGTGATTAATTGTAGCGTAAAAATTGATAAAAATGCACTATGAAATTAAGTAGAGAAGAAACACAAATTGAAAACAATAACTGGTAACCATAATCATTAATTTTTATATGAACAATACATAGTACAAAGGAGGAAATTCGAATATCCCAGGAGTGATTTGAATCCTTGACTGTAGACATGACTAGCATAGGAAAAATCACCACTATAGACATCACTAGTGCAACTTCGGACAAATGAATCAGTTAACAATCAATTAATTGAGTCTCGTAGGTGAGCATGGGTGCCTTTGTCCTTAAATCATGCAAATACCATGCAAAAGTGGCACATTAGGACACTTGGCTGAATGAAAGTGGCCATCATAGCTTGACTCTACTCAGGGGAGGGTGAACTGAAGGTGAGACTCCAAGAACATTGAGTGGGCTCCTAAAATCTATGGATTGGTATCCATATCTCCTAAATTCATGCATGAGGGTGCATCAAGTGGATAGTGGTCCCCATATAACATCTACATGACACTAAGAAAGTGATAACATTATCCTAAACTAGGAAACTAAAAAAATGACTAAGGTGGACAAGGGAGGATTAAGAAATAATCCTACCAAACATTCAAGTACTTCATAGAATATTAACGATTCCAAGTATAGAAGTGATTATCTATTTCATTTTGTACATAAAACTCAATATAGATTCTATAAACAAAGTAAGGTGCCACCTTTAACACTAATGCTCTTATGATACAGATTAATCTAGGCACAAATTCATACAACAAACACATTTTGAGAATTAATCTACCACATTGACAATTTTAGGGAAAATATTAACACATATAAGCTTATCCTATACAACCAATTATGGACAATGAACAATCCTCCTTGCCTTAGGAAGATGAATCCAACTCTCTCATCCAACTACCACCCTTGTGCTAAGACCATAAACCCACTAGAGAAAGGTTTTGCCAATGTTGTCTTGCTCACATACCATCAAATCTACTCTCTCACACTTCCAAATCCATATTGTCAAGCTAGAACTATTTCCCCAACTCTCATGGTTGAACCTTTTAATTTACTCACGGGTTACATATTCTAAGGATTTCTTAGGAAAAAGGATTTTCAAAGATTAAAATGAATCCCTTTCCATATGCAAAGTGCATTTCCTGAACTCTGTACAGTCTCCAGCAGTTTTTCCACACCCCTCGCTTCCCTTCCCCCAAGATCTTAAACCTTGGAGGACATAAAACATGGGCCACGTGCCACCTCAAAAGTGACCACATAACCCATTATAGTACCTTTCACAGTCCCATGACATAAGATTATAAGCCAAGGTTATGAAATTAGGCTCAATTAGAGCATTCAAAGTATTGTAATCAAGGGTTCCACTAGGGTTTAAGGTATAATAACAAACATAACTCGACACGATCTACCATGGAAATTAAATGGGATCAAATCTCCCACGATTTTCTCAAGTTTTTCCCCTCATTATTCCTTTTGATGGATTCATGGTCCCCCATATTTTAGTAGTCTCTTGTCCATATCCAACGCTTGTTTACTTCTTTTAGAATTGTTATGATTATAGTATAATCATTAGGCTTGTGTCGACCCTAATGGCATCTATACAATTATACTGTCTTCAATGTTCATAACTTTTCTCTAGCTATAGCAATCTTTGTTATCAACAGTGCAACTCTGATTTTCTTGCTTGAACATCAACGCTACTTTTCCATTTCCAACACTCCTTGAACTCTCCCGGGATGGCCACATGCCCTAACACATCCTCTAGAAGTTTCCAAGGCTCTACATTCGACAATCCCTACTCAAGTAGCAAGAAAGTCAACGCATCGTGATTTCTAATCTCTTATAGTGTTTCCAAATTATATCCAAATCCTATACATGAACATCTCAAAAATTTAGGAAACCAAGATGCTAACAACCGATAATTTCTTCATAAGCCTCAATTTTCTTTTCTTTTGTCAACATTAATTGGGAATTTATGTTCAATTCCAGTTTCTCTTGATAAGCTTTGTTTTTGTTGGATACTATGTCCAATCGTAATTTGGACATGTCTTCAAGTTCCTTTTCATTTTGACAATACCTATCATAGTCATCAAGATATGCATACACTTCCATGATGAGTTATCATATGTATAGTGAAAGCACAATCATTTATAATAAAATTAGTATGCACTTAATCTATATTTGGGCTTCTAATTCAAGTTCATGGGCAATTTACAATTATTCTAAATGATCATGATGCTCATCCTTATCATGATGAATTAGTTGATCCGATGACTCAACACTCAAACTAGCTATCTCCGTAATCTTGTTAACCATCTACACACCTTCCTCTTCTGACCAACAAAACACTGGAAATATACCCTTTCACTGCTAAACACTCCCTCAAGCGTACTAGAAACCAATTCCCTACTCTAGATTGCAATCCCCCGGGAACCTTTTCCTCCTCAATGGTGCTTTCATTGTTGGCATGAAAGTTTAAGTCCTAGATGTTAACATAAGTAAGGAGATAAATGGATATCTTGGAAGTACTACAAACCCACTAAAATCCATTATATCTTGTATTGACATAAGGCTAGCTCATTAGCCATCCACATATTTATTTTATCAATATTTTCTTCAAGTTTATCTTATAACTAACTAGGAATAACATGATTTATTATTTGGATGGATGAAACAATTTAAATCTTTTCATCATATGCACGAGGTTTTCTACTTTTTTTATACCTCCTTAGTCATCAATCACCTTATGCATTCAATCAACAACATTTTTATTGAATATAACAAAATTATGACCGGAGGAAATTTCTTACCCAATTCCTTCAACATTCAACAACACATATCTATTTATATAGTTGTATGGCTACCATCACCATGCTTGTTGTTACCTAAGCAACTGGTCAGTGGTGTTATTGGAAAGGTTTGTTTAATAGTTTCAAAAACCTCTTGTTCATTATCTTACATCAGGATTTTCCCATCTCCATCCATGCATTCAATTATTCTTCCAACTCATGAGCATAACTTAAACTCTTTCAATTGTATTATCCTGCCAATAGAGTGATTTGGCACTCATGTATAGGTTGTTAATTCAGGATATGCTTATCAACATTAAACCATATACATAAGTTGCATTGTTTATTTTTGAAACATATAACTAGTTTAGTCAACCATATCTATGCTAGCTTCCATAAATATATTTTTAATTTTTAATTACACATGCAGAGATCATAGAAGCCCCCTTCTCTTCCTCAATCCTGGACCCTATCTTTGTATCTGCTCGATTTGAGATGATGCACATGATTAGAGATTAGAGATGATTGTTGTACAACTATTTGGATGTGTTCAAACTCCACATACATTTTTTAGCATTAAACATTAATGGAAAAATTCCACGTCGGTTAACAACATATTCATAGCTTTTTCCTTTCATATGTTTCATAAGCCTAGAAATTTTAGTAAACTCTATTCCTAGTGCTCTTTCATAAATATATTTCTCCAAGAAAACATAGTGAGCAAGGGCCAAATCATCTAGACGTTTTGTATTTAATATTTTCATTGAAAATTTTTTGTTAGAGAACTCTGCAACTGCCTTTGATTTCCATTTCATAACATTTTTTCCTATTTCTTAATTAAATACCATTTCCTTCATGGATTAATTTTGGAGAGAAATCCTATCTGAATAACTTGACTAGCTATCTAATATGTCCCTCTAACATAGAATTTAATTAGTAGGTTCGGGTAAGGCTCCGACACTTTATGTTAATAGTTGATTTCAGTGTGGGTCTTTATAGAAGAGATTTTCCAAATAGAAGCTTGGCAGCAAGCAAAGTGTCGTAACACTCAATGTTATGTTTGCTTCTCTACAATGAGAACTATACATTTGTTAATCCAAACTTAGCATCTAGGAAAACTCATCTTTCTAGAGATACATAATGATTGTTCTAACTAAATTAATATAATATACACAACTCTTGAAAGAGACATAGATTCCAAAAACTAGACAATACATGCACTTCCAACACCTACATTTTGTTGTAGGAAATAGTGTTGATGGGACGTTTATTTAAATCCCCTCATAGAGATTGGTTTCCTTGAAGGTTTTTTTTACTTGTTCATTCAACATGGGAATCTACCAATAAACTAAGAATTATAAGAGACTTGCTACCCTAACATTCATCATATGAAGTTATTTCAAAAACTCATCGATCTTTGCAACTCCTAATTGAAGTATCTGCATAGTATAACATACTACTAACCAACATGATATGAAGTACTGCAGAGAAGAATTCCTACTACAAGATTAAGATTTTAACCACATATTTATGAGAAAAAACCATTAAACTTTGTCATGTGAGGTCCCTTACCTACAACGGCTAGTCCTATCTAATTAGACCTTAACATAAAATTCCCATCCCACACATCGTTATTTCACTTATACATATCTCTACATTGAATTTCCTTTTTGTAATGTCTCCTTCCAAATGATCCCTCTAGGAAAAAGACTTATTAGCCTATTTAATTCCCGTGGGCGATAATCGACAAAAAGGGGAATTAATTGATTGCTTCATGTCATTCTGGCGAGAAAAACAACATTAAAAGGTGAAAATGATTAATTAAATAAAAGGGGGTTTTATAAAGTGACATTGATTTTAGCAAGCCACTTTACTTAAAAAATGAAGTGGGAAAGGGTAAAAGGGTCGAAAAAGGGTGAAAAGGGGCATAAAAGACCAAATCAACCTACTCTCTCATTCATTCATGACTTGTTTTCAAAAAATAAATTTGGAGAGATCTTGTGTCTTTTGGATCTCGGATGGAAACCCTAAGAGAGATTGGGGTCGGTGGTGAAACTATCAACCCTAGCTGATCGAGAGAGGAAAGATCACTAAGATATTTCGTTGTGCTTCATTGCGGAAGAATAGATTCAAGATATTCTTGCATATATTTGAAGATTTTCAATTTTTCGGTGATTTTGTGAGGGGCACACTTGCCTAGGAGGACATTGGGGCATTTTTTCATCTTCGTGTATATTGTTTCCATCTACAATTGAAAATAGAGTGTGATTTCTCATCTTATGCCGAGTATATTGTCAAGGAAAGAGGTCATAGCACATTGCGAACAATTAGTGGGTTTTTGGTTGCTTTAGAAGGGAGTTTTAGCTCAAGGGGGGCACATCTCTCATTTTCTCATTCCACTACTTTTCTTCACTCATGAATCTAATACCCAAAGGGCATATTTAGGTGGGAGGGCACATTTATGACCAACAATATGAGTTTGAAGGGGACACATTGATATTTTTGAGGGTGCAGTGCCTTTTTCCACCTTTTTTGGAAGTTATCGTTACTATTTACTACTCAAAAGGAACAGTGACATACACAGTTGGGTGCAATAAATGGTGCTTATCAATTGTTAAGACCATGAACTATAGTGCTAAGGGATTGTCAATGCATATTGGGCACGTACCTTGTTGTTTCTAGTTGAAAGTGAACACCTACAACAGTCTTGGGTGCTAAGAAGAGAGATGTTTAAAGGAGCTATCAACCATCAATATATTATACAATTCAATAAAAACTAAATCTGATTTACTGCTATAATTGCACTACTATTAAAGTGAATCCATGGCATATTTTATGAGCATTGAATGTAATCTTATTTTATTCTTGTAGCAACTGTTAGTGATTTACTGTAGCTTCACATGTTGTTTTGGGTTGTTTCCGACGTGAAATAAAAAGTATATTGTGCATATTTCCTTGTATATGTGTTATGAAGGAGATCTAAAAAATATAGCTTGCATAACCATCCAAACAATCAACAAAAACAAACCAAAAAATTAGTCCCCATAAGCAAGGGATACTACAATGGTATCAAAGAAATTGCCACCGAAGTGTTCGGAAAAAGTCCCAAACCAAAATACATAAGCAATTAACTCAAGAACTAGTCCAGATCTAGTTGGGGACTTTACAGTGGTATAAAAGTTGGTGATTATGCCAGTCTGTGAGTTGCATACCTTTTTTATGAATCTATAGGACTATATATATATATATATATCACTAACAAGAGAAGAAGGTAGAGGGGGGATGCAAACATATTGCAAAAAGAAGCATAGGAATAGTATCAACCATAATCAAAAGAAGAGGAAGACATGGGGGGTAGGAATAATCCAAACAGGAATGACCCACCTAGCAGGGGTACAATAACAGTTGGTTCAACTTATGACTCAACTTATCACAAGTACTCAAGCAAACCAAAACCATACTAGCAAAAATGGATCAGGAGTGTTGTGAGTGCTTTCACACTCACACAGGTGAAAATGGATGTGCTTTCGTTTTGGGAAGGCCGAGATAGGAAGCACGTGAGAAATTTTTTCTCGCACCTCAGATGTGTGAGAGAACTAGGTAAAAATGAGTAGAGAGAAGTAAAACTAAGATGCGAGGTTGAACATAGGAAATAGGCCTAAATATATTTGCATGCAAGTCCTAAAAGAAAAGTAAAAATGGATGCATGTAAGAGTAACAACCCATAACAAACAGTAACATATAGTAAAAGTAAATTTGATTCTTTTCACACACCAGAGCGTAAAAATGCATAACATGAAAATATTTTTATTAACCAATTTGGACAGTACATGCGTGGAGAATACCTCTATTAAATAGTCCCTTGTAGCCGATGTAGAGTTTGGTTGTTTGGTGTCTGAACAGTATGGTCTCTCACATGAGGTCACAATGGTGCAAAATCTCAACCGGATGGAAGGAGGGAGAGGTAACTGAGGGTTACAGGCTTCCAGAGAAGTTTCGCTAGAGTAACAATGCTTTAATGGAGTATGATGGAGAATAAGCCTTCATGCAATAGTTTATAGGAAATTATTTTTCCATTAGGGTTTTGTAAACCATGGTAGTTTTGGTTTCCACCGTCGATTTAATTTGAATTTTGGGAGGGATTACTTTTTGGTTCGGACTTCCCTCATTTTGTATAAATGTGGACATCAATCCCTATTTGGGTGGGATAATTCCATTTTGGCAATGATGGGTCCATATTTTATGGTTATTTTTGGATATTTTTAATTTTTTGCACATATGAAATCATATTTGGCTAGTTAGGACACGAGAAAGTGGGTAATGGAAAATATGGTAAGTCCTTGGTGATATGTGAGCAAATTTTTGGTGTTAAAAAATTGCCCGTTGATGTTTGAATTTAGGAGCTAATCGTATGACCGATATATATCACAAGACTTAATCTTCCAAAGAGGGAAATGTGACCAAAGTGCAGAGAGATGAAGACTGTGCTGACGTGGAGAAAAAACTCAGTGTTGGGGTTGCAAGGGAAAGATATGTAGATATAATCACTCAAAATGCATGAGGTACATATCATTAGAAATATATATGGATGAGGCAGTCATACCCATGCTCATATCAATGTGTCAATATACATAAATGGTGAGGCCCATATGGGGTCCTGAATAATACATAAAGAACTATTGTATACATCATGGTAGTCCAATGAATATTGATACATGGACTAATATGGTAGTCCAAATGATTGTTTATTTGAAGAACTGAACCTGGAAAAAATGGGATGCACCGAGGGTGCATGATCATGATTGTTGTGTTGGAATGGCTATTGACCGATGAAGCTTAGGCCATAGAGAAGCTGAATCTCAAAGGTACATGGTACTGTAACTGTAACTGGATGTATCGGGAAGCATGAGGAATTCCAAAACCTAAATACAACGCAGCCCAAATACCCCAAGAAACGTAATAATGATTGGGTTCCAAGGTGACTCACCAATGTGCTAGAGTCAAACAACACCAGAGGGATTTTACTAATAATGAAGGAATCAAAACCCTATACGAATATCAACAGTGCAAGTAAGGAGATGATTTCAAGAATGTGAGAAGAAACCACCGGAAAATGAAATAAGTTTTCCTTTCTAAATGGTCCATAGGAACTCACCAATGATGGTGATGCGACCAAGGTACAGGGACCTATGGGTCTATCCTTCGGAATAGATGTGTTGGCATCGACAGAGGGTGACATACAAATACCAAGGCAATAATGGTTCCTTGATAGGAGCGCTAGGTATGTGATCATCAAATGAATAGAACAAGATGGTGCACTGAGACACTGTAGGTAGGTTCGAGGTTCAATGAGTAATGGGAATCAAACTTCCTTTGTTCAGAGTATAACAGTAGGGCTAACCTAACAGCGTATGAAACTGATCTCGGGGGAGGGAAACATAGTTGGGGTGGGAGGGGGGGCATACTAGATATGATTGCAATGGGATGGCCTTGGAGGGAAAAAAGTAGATAACAAAGGAGGGTGACTCAAGGTTGACTCCAAGGTTGACTCCAAGGGTGACTCATTGTAGAGTAATTTGACCAAAGGTGACTAGGAATGATATCAACACAAGACACTGGATGTGATCTGCAGGGGTGATAAGAAGCATCAGTTTGGTCCTTCTTCATGGTTTAAGGATCTCAAATAAGATATAGAAGTATGCTCGAAATGGTACTTTCCCATTGGTTTTATTGAGCCCGAGGCAACTTGTGCTCATCGATGTTTTCAATTTTAGATATTTTGAAAAGTTAGTCTCTAATACCTGAAGAAGCATAAACATGTGTAGTGGAGAACTCTTCTAGTTGAAAGAGACTAGCGTATTCTTTTTTCATAAATAGTCTATGCGGCTCGAAAAAGGGGTAAACTTATACTAGACAAAAATTCTTTCATGTCTTTCAACAAGTCTGAAAGAAACAAGATCACTTGGTAAATTTCTTTTCATTGTTTAAGGAGTCATAAAAGAGCTTAAAAAAAACTCCATGCTAAGAGTCCGGGGGGACTGGAAAATAAGTGACAATATGAGGAAATATATGAGGCTTCAACTAAATATCTCAAACTATATAGACTCTCGATCATAAGGGTATTTGAAAGGCATGGATTCCAACTGCAAGGGGTTCTAAAAAATGATCATCCATGTAAAGGAAGGATCTACTGCCGAGCAAGGTAAAATGCAATAGATGGTTGGGTGGGGCCACTTACTTGGACAACAAGGGCTCCTATAGACTCAAGGGGGAATTACTAAGGTAATGCATCAAATTTTCAGAGGGAAGGATGTCCTATATGTTGTTCAAGGAATGATACTTGTAGACGTGAATGGTACCATAAGGAGGCGCGCAATTGTAACCTATATTTGTACACATAATAAGGACACCCAAGCATAAATGTGCATCTGGAATTAAAATAATGCATACAAATACATATATAAGGTGACTTACGTGGTGGCACATAAATCGAGGCAAGCCTAGAAGTTGGCCTGGAGAAAGGTTAGTGATCATGAGATGAGGTCCCAATAATCATGAAAGGCATGTAATATGGATTATGGCAGTGAAAATGGTGAAAAAAATAGATGTAGTGTGTCATGTGAGCTTGGGAAATGGTTGAGATAATGAATGTGAAAGGAGTGAGCAGGGTCAAGGTCCTGCTCCCATTCCTTGGGAATGGGGTTTTTATTATGGATCACATATGTGTGGTGATGGGATATGGGCTCATACTGAGATACATATAATGGGGCAGGGTCAAAATGAGTGAGTCTTCCCCCTATGCTAGGGTCAAGGTAGTCGAGCATGCCCCCTAGTCTAAACGCTTCAATGGAGTGAAGATTCTCTAGTAAAGAGATATCGACATGGCATTGAGAAACTAGTGGGAGGGGGTTGTCCAATGAGGCTGATAGCCACAATAACAAGCTATCTTGGAGATATGATGATGGGGGATACCTATGTTGGGGTGGATGCCCCTAGTATCGCCAACGAGGATGATGAGGATGAGTAGGAAATTATGGATTCCTTCCCCCATGTTGTAGGCATGGGATTTCCTCAATGGTTCGAAAGGGTCGAACAAATAGGTCAGAGGGACTTGTTTTCAGAAACACGCTCATAGTATTATGGGATGACAAGGAAGGATTATCATAGGGTGGTCATACAGATCACTCGGTGAGATAACATAAATGGTATTAACCTTGTTTGAAGAATATTATGGGGGGGTGTATCTCTTCTACAATGGTGATCTCTGGCTCCAAGACAAAGTGGTACTCAGCCAATTCAGTGCAATGATGGGAACAGTTCCTGTAAAGACCAAAAATTGTGCATGGATGGTTTGTGCAAAGGGACTTGTTCTTGGGTTGGTTAGGAACCTGGACCATGGTAACATTCTCATCATCATCAAGCATCTGCACATATGTGCATAGCATGAGAAATTGCGAACAATTATGGGTAGTGCAATCAGTGACGTCGCATAATGTGCACAAAGGTGGTATGCAAGTCAAAGTGAAAGAAGATGTACTTCCAACTCTAACTTGAGTGGTGTTGGATGCGGTGTTGAGATTACAACATCAAGATTCATTCTCCATTCTTGTGAGTAATATCAATACAGTAGACTTGTGAGTAATATCAATTCCTACAAATATCCTCATATGATTGAGGTGGTGATGTTGTAAATCTTGTGAGTAATATCAAGCTGAGTATTTTGAGTAATATCAAGTCAGTAGACTTGTGAGTAATATCAAGTCAGTAAACTTGTGTGTAATATCAAGTGAGTCTTGTGAGTAATATCAAGGCAGTATACTTGTGAGTAATATCAAGTCCTACAAATATCCGCATGTTGCGAGGTGGTGTACTTTACTATGTAAAGTGGTTATGCCATGTGATGTATTACTAGTCATGGTCACTAAATGTTATAAGTCTCCTTTAGGGATTAGCTACCCTTAGAGTGATTTACTTTAGCATATGACTATATGACCCGGGGTAATAAATATGATCATAGGTTGGAAACAATTATTTTGAGTATGATATGATAAAGATGATTAATTAATTAAACACTCATGGACCATGCATAATTGATTAAATGATAAATGAGATGAGCATAGAGATAGAGTAAATATTCGAACTTCCTATGTTAGACCTCCAATGAACTTGAATTGCAAAGACATCAGTTAAGTCTAAGTTGTGGAAAACAAATTTAAGTTATGATTAAGGAATCTACTCCTTAATTTATGCAAAGTTATTGTTGAATATGAGATTGATGGTGAAGCACTAAAGACATTCAGTTAAACTCCTAACTAATGGTAAAGCAATTAGTTATTTAGTTTTGATCTGGTTTTTTTTCAATTCAGTTCAATTACATTCATTTCTATCCAGTTCAGTTTAGTTACATTCAGTTCAGTTTAGTTCAATTCAGTTACATTCAGTTCCATTTCAATTTAGTTCAGTTCAATAAATTAACACTTAGTTAGAGGCAGTCAACACCAGTGAATTAATGGAGGGAGCATATTTTCATTGTGGGAGGTAATTACGAGGTGACAACTTTTAACCAATTCAATAAAGGTGCAATAGTTCATGTGTGGATAGTGCACACAGTGTGGAGAGTGCTCACAATGCCCAAAAGGCATGCAACCATCCGCTACTTTCATTGCATGACTGAATAAGCTTGTTATTAGAGTGTTGTGCACTTGGAAAGGCTATGATAGTATTCTGAGTGATCTCTATTCTCTAGTGCTGCTTAGATATCTCTTATCAAGCAATCTGCAAGTGTTGTAAAATCATTCTCTACCATTATCTATCATACTCAAATATTGTTTATGTGTTTTTTATCATCCAGATTGTGGAGGGTTTTCCCAGGGTACATCATGTGTCCAATGGTTTGATTAATTTGTGTGTTTTATTTGTTGATGATATCTGCATGTACTAAATTGTTTATAAAAACGTTATAAAGTTCAAATATCTTTAGATTTTCTCAAACATTGACATGGTATCATAGCAAGGGGTTGAAAGAGCTTAGTATTGTGCAAAAATTATTAACCTACACATGATATTTAAGCATTGAGTAAAGCTTGAAGCAATGGCATCAATCTATGTCTGAGCGAAAGATCGACTTGAAGGCACATCAAACTTCAACACATGGAAAATGAGAGTAATCAACATTCTCGAAGAGCATGATCTTGATTCTTTTGTGACCTCCACGATCAAAGAGCCTACTACAAATGCAGGAACAACCAGTTACAATAAGAATCAAACAAAGGAAAAGAGAATCATATATGACTATGTGAAGTACAAACTCATGTCAGTGATCACACCATTGAAGACGATAAAGGAGTGCTTTGACACACTCACGAATATTTATGAGAATAAGTCCCCTACTCAAAAGAGGGATTTTAATAACAAGTTGTGCAACATGAAGATGGAAAGAGATGACATTGTATCCTCATTCTTCACAAATATTTCATAGGTGAAGGATCAACTTGCAAGCATCGGTGTGGAGATGGATGAGGATGATCTTCTTCAAATCGTCATCGATCAGTTCCCTGCCTCATGGAAGGCATTTCTTGTTGCAGTAAATGGAATATAAGAGCATCTAAACTTCGAAATACTCTAGCATGTTTTCATTCAATAAGAAGAACGCATCCAGAACAAAGCGATGCACACTAAAGAAGAGAATATAGCTCTCACAGCTAGAACCAAGAAAGGGAGGAAGCCATTCACTCCCAAGAAATTATTTCATGCAAAGAAGAAAGAGTTTACAAATAACTTTGAAAAATCAAAGCTTAATCGCTTCTACTGTGGAGATAAAGGTCACTTTGAAAGAGAGTGCAGTAAAAACAAGAAGGATGAAGAAAAGGTCCATGCCTCCACTATCGTAGAAGAAACTCCACAAAAGAATGAACATGAGGAGAAAGGGACAAGGAGGGAGTATTACCTTGTCTCTTCTTTGTCCATATATATCATCATGGGAAAAGATACATGGATGATTGACAGTGGTGCTTCAAAACACATGTCAAGATACAAGGGTGCAATATCCAACATCAAAGAAAATGAATTTGCATGCATGGTAGAATTGGGGGACAATTCCACATACTCAATCTGAGGAGTTAGATCCACATCCTTCCAACTGAACTCAGGAGACACACTACCTATGAAAGACATTCTTTATGTCCCTAGATTGGGGAATAATCTACTCTATGTTTATGTCCTTGAAGATAAAGGCTTCCAAGTCATCTTCATGAAGAATCAAGCATACTAGTGGCCGAAGAACAAAAAAATTGATACTGCTACTGTTATTGGAGTTCAAGAAGGAGGAATTTACAAGGTCCCATGGAAGTATATTGTAGCTATGACACATCATACTATAATCCCATGCAATATTTGGCATATGAGGCTTGGACACCTCCACTACAGAGCACTCCCTGGCTTGCAGTGAATGGTGAAAGGTATGCCTAGTTTTGAATATGTACATGATATTGTTTGTAGAGGTTTTTCTCTAGGAAAGAATGTTAAAAAGAAGTTTCCTAGTAGCCATACTATATCTAAAGGAATATTAGTTTTAGTGCACTCAAATGTGTGTGGACCCATGTCTTTCCCGTCCCTTAATGGGCATGTCTATTATGTTTTATTCATTGTTGATTTCTCCTGTAAGGCATGGATTTACTTTGATGAAATCCAAAAGTGAAACCTTCAGTAAATTGTAAGAGTATAAAGCCTTAGTTTAGAATCAGAAAATTATGCATATATGTGCCCTAAGATATGGTAATGGTGGAGAGTTTGAATCAAATTCCTTTAATGAGTTTTGTAGTGATGCAGGGATATTTAGACAGTTAACAGTTCCTTACAACGGTCAATGAAATGGGGTTGCAGAGAGAAACGACATAACTGCATGTGAGGTTGAAAAAGACTTGTTACATGATCAAGATCTATCTTCTTATTTGTGGGAAGAATCTACTAGTACAATAATGTACATACAGAACATAATTCTGCATGCATTTCTTGATGAGAAGACACCTGAAGAGGTGTTCACTGGTGAGAAACCAGACATTTCACATCTTCGTATTTTTGGATGTTGTGTGTATATTCACATTCCGAAAGAAAAGAGAACCAAGATGGAACCTTCTGGAAATAAGGTAACTTTTGTTGGCTATAGTGAGACCTCCAAGGCATTCCGAATTTATGTACTTGATGAGAGACATGTTGAGGTTAGTGCAGATGTGACTTTCCATGAGGAAGCATTCAAATGGTCAAAAGAGCTTGAATGTGATCCATAGATAGAGCAGGCTAAGGATCCTATATCAGAGGACCATGATGATGATTCTTCCCCTTCTAATGTTCTGAGGGAGAATCTAGCAGAGCATGCGGAGCTAATTGTCATTGATGAACCAATTTAACTGGTTGATGAACCTCCTTCAAAGAGGAGGCCATCATGGTTTCGAGATGTATTGAGAGATGTTGAGAAGCATGGAGAACTAGTAGGAACTTCTAGAGAGCGCAAGAATCCTGATAGGTATTCATGATATGTTGCATTGATGAGCAACATAAGTGACTAAGATCCTTCATCATATGAAGAAGTTGCAGAGCAACAAGTGTGGAAATATTCTATGACAAAGGAATATCATTCTATTGTGAAGAATGATGTTTGGCATATCGTTCCTAGAACTGAGAGGAAGTTAGTTGTAACTTCTATATGGGTTTACAAGATAAATTATGTTGCATATGGCAGTGTGGACAAGTATAAAGACAAGTTTGTTTCCTCTGGATTTTCTCAGATATATGGCATTGATTATGAACATACTTTTTCTTCAGTGGCTAGGTATACTCATATCTATTATTTCACTTGCATCGGTATTGGGATGGAAGCTTCACCATATGGATGTGAAGACTGCCTTCCTTAACAGTGAGGTCGAGGAAGAGGTTTGCATTGAATAGCCTAATGGTTTTGTGATACATGGGAAGGAGTCCCATGTGTGCAAGTTGAAGAAATCCATGTATGGGTTAAAATAATCTACTCGAGCTTGGTATGCCAGAATAGACACTTATCTTCAGAAAGTGGGTTTTTTTAAGAGTGATGTAGATTCAAACTTGTAATTCAACGTAGTGGAGAACCAACCTCTAGTACTAGTCCTATATGTGGATGATATTTTCCTCACTGGAGAGGAAAGATTGATTGTTGAGTGTCAGAGGGGTCTTACCTAAGAGTTTGAGATGAAATACTTAGGTGTTATGCACTATTTCCTGAGCCTTGAGATTTGGTAGAGGAATCATGAGATAATTCTATCTCAAGTGAAGTACACTTTGGAGATCTTGAACAGATTTGTCATGGTGGATTGTAAATCCATGACTACTCCTATGCATTCCAATTTGAGGAAAATTCATGATATTGAGACTGGATCAGATCCAGTGGACCGTACATTATATAGACAGTTGATCAGATCGTTGATGTACTTGATACATTTGAGGCCATACATTTTCTATGTAGTAAGCATTTTGAGTTAGTTCATGACTGATCGTAGACACAAACACTGGGTTTCACATAAGCATATTTTTAGATACATCTGCGGTACAGTTTCTTATGGCCTCAGGTACGCCTCAAATGGAGGACTGTTATTTCTTGGATATACTGATTCTTATTGGGGTGGCGTAATTGTTGATCGGAAGAGCACTTTCAAGTATTGTTTCAGCTTGGGTTCTGTTATGATTTCATGGTCTAGCAAAAAGAAGGGTTAGGTTTCCTAGAGCACCACAGAGGTTGAGTACATTGCTTCCAGTAATGCATGCAGAGAATCAGTGTGGCTAAGAAATCTACATGGAGGATTGTTCGGTGTAAGTCTATATCCTACAGTGATCAGGAGTGACTGCTAGAGTTGTATAAATCTTTCAAAAAATATTGTGTTTCATGACAAGTAAAAAAACATAGAAATTAAGTATCACTTCATTCAAGACATGGTCCAAAAGGGTATTGTAAAACTTTAGTACAAACCTATTAATGAGCATATTGCAGATGTGATGACAAAGACTCTATCTATGATGAAGTTTAGACACTTCCGAGATAATCTTGGTATCGTAGAGACTGTCTCCCTTGCTGAGAAGGAGTGTTGAGATTACAACATCAGGAGTCATTCTCCAGTCTTGTGAGTAATATCAAGACAATAGACTTATGAGTAATATCAAGTCCTACAAATATCCTCATATGATTGAGGTGGTGATGTTTCAAATCTTGTGATTAATATCAAGCTGAGTCTTGTGAGTAATATCAAGACAGAATACTTGTGAGTAATATCAAGTCAATAGACTTGTGGGTAATATAAAGTCAGTAAACTTGTGTGTAATATCAAGTGAGTCTTGTGAGTAATATCAAGGTAGTATACTTGTGAGTAATATCAAGTCCTACAAATATCCTCATGTTGTGAGGTGGTGTACTTTACTATGTAAATTGGTTATACCGTGTGATGTATTACTAGTCATGGTCACTAAATGTTATAAGTCTCCTTTAGGGATTAGATACCCCTAGAGTGATTTACTTTAGCATATGACTATATGGCCTGGGGTAATACATATGATCATAGGTTGGAAACAATTCTTCTGAGTATGATATGATAAAGATGATTAATTAATTAACATTCATGACCATGCAAAATTAATTAAATGATAAATGAGATGAGCACAAAGATAGAGTAAAGATATGAATTTCCTATGTCAAGCCTCCAGTGAACTCGAATTGCAAAGACATCAGTTAAGTCTAAGTTGTGGAAAACAAGTTTCAGTTAGTTAAGGAATATACTCCTTAATTTATGCAAAGTGATTGTTGAAGATGACACTGATGGTGAAGCACTAAAGACATTCAGTTAAACTCCTAACTAATGGTCAAGCAATTAGTTATTCAATCCACATTCAATTATGATCAGTTCAGTTCAGTTACATTTAGTTTTATTGATCAGTCTCTTTTAGTTACATTAAGTTCTGTTCATTTCATTTCAGTTCAGTTCAGTTCAATAAATTAACACTCAGTTAGAGGCAATTAACACCAATGAATTGATGGAGGGCACATACTTTTAGTGTGGGAGGTAATTACAAGGTGATAACTTGGAACCAAGTTAAGAAAGGCACAATAGGTCATGTGTGGATAGTGCACACATTATGGAGAGTGTTCACAATTCCCAAAAGGCATGCAACCATTCGCCACCTTCATTCTATGATTGAATAAGCTTGTTATTAGAGTGTTATGCACTTGGAAAGGCTATGATAGTATTCCGAGTGATCTCTATTCTCTAGTGCTTCTTAGATATCTCTTATCAAGAAATCTACAAGTGTTATAAAATCATTCTCTATCATTATCTATCATACTCAAAGATTGTTAGGTGGGTTTTTTATCCTCCAGATTGTGGAGGGTTTTCCTAGGGTACATCATGTGTCCAATGGTTTTATTAATTTATGTGTTTTATTTGTTGATGAGATCTACATGGTTTGATTAATTTGTGTGTTTGATTTTCTATATCATGCAACATATGGTGTCACATGTTGTGCTATGACTTACTCCTGAGCGGGAAAAGGGTTTTTCAACACCATAGGAGGTGGAGATGAATTAGAGGGAGGAGGATGTGCCTGAGGAGTGGATGTAGGATCACAAAGGTTAGCCTCGTCCAAATATGGAAAGATCTGGATAAGAGTGGAAAATGATGTGTCTAGTGTCCATAGACACTAGATAAAGAACATGGGTGGTTAGTCCTTAACTTTGGGTTTTTCCTTACCCGGGAAGTTTATTAGGGTTATGGTTGGCAGGATGGGCTTTGTTGTTTCCTAGGGGGGTTAGGAGGTGGTCCACCCCCTCCCTGGAATTGGTTATCTCTGTGGTTATTACTACGTCTCCTATTTTGTTTGACTTACTGGTTGTTGGGGGGAGGTTGGTTCTGTTAAGTGTACACCTCTCGTTGTGGTGCAGGGGGAGCTTAAAGGGTTGTCAATGCTACCAGAGCTAGCAAATGGTTGGGGAAAGGATAGTAGGGTTGAGTTGCAGGAGGGGGAGTGTGTCCTTAAGGGGGGTTCCTGTAAGTAGGTGTTGGGTAATTGGGTCCATGAACCTGGGGTGTTGAGGACAAGGGGGCATAAGACAGTGTTGTTCCAAAGTTGGAAGTAAGGCAGGATAGGTCGAGATTGTATCTTAGGATAGGAAGAGCTCCCATCACTGATGGGTTGACACTGGATGAAGCATTGTATGACTAAGTCGTCATGGGATTCATACTAACATATGCTTTAACTATGTATGTGACTGAGCTAATAATTCCATCGATGACATGTGATGCCCCCAATGGGTCCTTGCGAGTGAAATCACTGCGAGAAGATTATAGAAAAATAGTATATAGTTAACCTGACTGGGTGTATATCAAGTCAAACTTATGGGATTTGAGGATAGCCTCTTCCCTTTTCTGTGGGATTCCAGATGCCATATCTTTGGAAATGGGGGGGATAAGAGACTTGAGAAACAAGTCAAGGAATATCCTATCGTCTAACTTGATTTTGTATAGAATACATCGTCTACTCCATTCATGGATGTGGTCCATGATATGGGTAGCAGTGTTAGCAACAAGATAAAAGGATCTCAATGTTGACATCATATCTAATAGGAAGCTAAAAGAACTACAAAAAGGTGAAGTTAGTTCCATGTGGTCAATCGATATACCACTTGGTGACAACGCCAGTAAAGGTCCTATGGAGGAGATGGAGCCTAACTGATTCATCAACTATGGAATTCAACAAACACCATAGGTGAAAGGACATAATGTGGTTTTGGGGATCCTCACTGGCCTTCCCCTCGATTTCAGGGATATTCGAAGAGAGTTTGGTAGCCATAGAGGGGCAACTAGGATCATGATGGATCGAGTCATTGGTCAAACGTGTCAGATATAGGAGGTTAAGGCTAGCCATGAATGGAAGGTTTGTGGGACTTGAGGCTCCATGTGGAGGTACATTCATGGAGGGGTTCCCTAGAGGAGGGTTCCTGACATATGGATGTCCTATAGGGGGGTTGCTGGAATAGGGATTTCCCATTGAAAAATATCCTCTATATGGGTTCCCCATTACGACATGCCCAGTAGGTGGGTTGTCGATGGGGTATTTTTTGGAAGGGAGGCTCCTAGAAGGTGGGTTTCCCATGGGAGGGTTCCCAGTAAATGGGTTCTCGATGGGATGGTTCCTAAGAGGCAGGTTTCTGACAGGAGGGTTCCCTAGAGGTGGGTTCCTAGTAGGTGACGATTCACTACCGGATGATAGGATGTGAGCCACCATGGGGCTGTGTGGGAGTGAAATATCAGAGTGGTAGGGGTCACTCTCAAACATGGATCTTTTGAAAATGGAAACTAGAGAGAGTGAATGATTTCAACAAATGGTGTAGAGGAATCGGTCTAACCAACCGAACTATGGAGATTTCCCCCGAAGTCTGTGAGATTATATCGAACGATAAATGGTGGCGGAGTGACATGAATATGAAAGAGGTACATGAAGGATAAAAAATCCAACCACAGTCGTGTGTGCAGAAGGAGAGATCTCAAAAAAAGTGGCACACAGAACAATAACACACTCCAAAACTCTACTGCAATCTCGTGTCACAGTAAGCGAGTAGCAAGAAACGGTCAGAAAGCAAAAAAGTAGTCACTATCTTGAAACCAAAAAGACTCATTAACCTATGCGGTATGGGAGCATGCAAACACCTAACTAACAAGTTAGAATCCCTTGCAAACCATATTGCCTGCATGGAGATAAAATCCAAGTCAGAAAATGCAGCTTGGAAGACCAATAATGGCTATGGTATACCCCCCTACCAAGAGGGATCCCAGGTAAAAGAGCCCTAGAATAATGGCCACTAGGTTACCTCATTCATGAAACGTTCGAGTAGGTGAACCTGCCACTTTTTCCTTTGACAATTACACCCCAGGTAAGGGATCCAAAAAATTCAATGATGGCAACAAGTAGGTATCATTCGATACAAGATGGAGTGTAGTATTTCACCCTAACTTCCAGAACCAATCTTGTGACTTCAACCATCCTAAGGGAGAGCCTAACCCAACAAACTGGTTTTGACTGTTGGACTCTATATCCTTACTTACGCGACCCAATGTTCAACAACAACACAATACCAACAAGACACCAAACGACATCGGCCCAACAGAGCAAGCTTAGTCGGCAATACTCGCAAGGGAGGTTCAGTCTCACTCGAGATATCTTAATGTGTAATTAACAGAACCATGTTTCCACAGTTGGCGAGGGATTATAGTCCCTTCACGCGTGGCCAAGGCACTTAATAGAGATAAGAGGATGGAGTCTATTACTATGCGACAGACGCACAACTACATGCCACAATCTACACGTGACACAACCTTGTTCCTAACCACTTAACAACTGGCGCAACTGTGTGACATAGTTGATTCCTTGGAAATAACGAATAGTTTGTGACTTATATTATAACTTAGCATATTAACCATGAAATCATACATAACATGTCAACCAGGCTTATCATTCATTCATTCCTTAACTGCTCAGTAATATTGCGACATCCATTCAACAATAACTGTAACAATATAAAGTAAGCAAACATTCACATAACATCCAATATCCACAGCATTCATTCATTCGACTCAAGAAATAACGTGGAAACCCATCTGGGGAAAACCACCAAGGTGCTCTTCATCTAGCATGAGAAATATATGTAGCACCTTGCAGTCTTCCGCTGCAGACTGTTCTTAAGATATGTCTTTCTGACTCAATCTTCTTTCTCGCATGCTCTTTGTTTTATTGCTCTTATATACTCCTACTTATCCACACACATCCTGGATCAACTCTTCTACTAGCAGTCTACGCACTCAGCTACAAGATTTGTGGCTCAACATCCTTCTACTTCTACTAGACTCCTCTTATGGGTCAACGACGAACTACTAACTGAATCTAATGAAATCTAACATCTTCTAACAATATATAACAAGGTCTAACCCTTATACAGAGCAGTTTCCTCCTATTTATAACATTTACCAGACCACACAGGGTCGATTAAGTACTACTCAGTTATTACAAATGCGAGTAGCTACAAAATATCTATAATTACATTAATTCCAGGCCCAATTGGCCACAAAATTCATGCATGACATTAACCACAGCCTTAAATAGCCACAGAAATGTCTTTCATCCTTCTGTAATGGTCATAACTAGCAGTAAAATTGTCCTTTAGTATTCTGCTGGTTCGTCCTTCTACAGTATTTCACGGATTCATCCTTCTGTAGTCTTTCGTCGATTTGTACCTGTTCTTCTTTAACTATTCTACTTACCTCTTCCACCAACTTAGATTTGCCTTCCTCGTCACAGCTATCCTCCTCCTGCTTTTCCTCCGTCACGTGCCAACTTTTCCTCTTGCGCTTGCACATCGGGTTCTTCCTTATGCAGTTTTCCTCGCCCAACAGGCCCCCAACACTCACATGTGGCTCGTCACAAGCCACTAAGCAAAAATGAATATCTCCACAAAATATTGAATGCTCACAACTTAAGCCTACATCTCAGGCTCAGGCTCAGGGTGCGGGCCAGGACCAACCTTGTCCTGAAATTCCTTCAAAATTTGTTGCACCTTGGAAAATTCCTTTATTACTTCCTCTGCCTATTTTTCCAACTGCTCCACACAGTTGGAACTGATGTGCTCCGAAGGTCTTGCCTCTAATGACTGGGAAATGTGCTAAAGCTTATGTTGTACAGGCTGAATAAACCCTGTAACTCGTGTTGCTTCTGACTGGTGCGCAACTACTTCCTCATTCCTAAACCGCTCTTGGTCATGTAGAGCCTGGACTTCCTCCTGGAGCTGCTTGATCTCATCCATTTTTGTCACCTTCTCCTTAAACGATAGCTTCTTCATCTTTGCCTTTGCCGCAGTGATTTTCTCATCAGCTTGATGCATGTTTTCCTCAATATTTTCTACGGTCTCATCCTCTAGAAGCATTTCCCACGTCATGGAAATGGATTCCATTGCCTCAGTGCAGATTTTTTCTCCTTTGCTTATCCTCGCCACAGCCTCAGATGTTGCTTTTCTTTGCTCTTCAATCACCTTAGGAGGTGTGCTTGGTATCTGCTTAGCCTAAAGCTCTTCAACCTGCTTCTTAAGTTCCACTGCAATCCATGACAGTCATATAACCTTTGCAGTTGAATCCTCATCTTCTTGACCCACTTTCGGTGGGAACTCCGTGCCCGCACCTTTCATGGCTTCAGCGAGTGCAACATGGCTTTGCTCGTGTGCCATAATTTCTTACTCTTTCTCTCTAAGGAGGGTCTTGTGTGTTGTTTCCTTCCTTTTCTGCTTAGTCGCCTGATACACAACTGCATTCTCTCTAAGCTGAATCTCGGTCGCAGCCACTTGCTGGACAGCATAGACTTCAGCCAATGTGAGATTTAAGAAGTCCATCTGCAATGTTTCAAACCCTTGGACAACATCATCAAACTCACCCGTCCCTATCTCCATTGGGCGCCCATGGATTTCTACTTTGATTGGCAGCACCAGCTCTAGTGTGACTAACAGGATACTGGGATCCACGCCATAAGTCTCAGCCTTGACAGTGGCTTTGACTTCATTTACGGCCTCTATCAACTGATTGACATGTTCATCCAGTTCATCAGTCAGTCACAGTTGTTTCTTACTTACCCCTTTTAAACTAGATTTTGCAACCTCTACAATGGCATCGGACAACAATTTTATGTCCTCCTCGACTAAGCTAACAATGTTAGTTGATTTGTCTATTTTCCTCTTCTTGCGCTTTGGGTAGGTTCTCTTTACCTCCTCATCGGTAGGAGTTCCCTTAAAGTCATTATATTTATCATCATTATCCTCCTCGAAGCTCGGTGTCTAATTTCCTTGATCGTCACCTCCGCCATTGCCTTCTTGCTGCTCTTGGTCATCCCCGTGACCATTCCCTTGACCATTTCCTTGACCGTTTTGCGCACCAAGGCCTGTGCCAATGTTTCCACCTTGGCTAAATGGCAGGTCTTCTTGGTTTCCACATTCATCCATCAGCTCTGCTAGTGTCCCACGCCATTCTTCGGGCCAATCCTGGACAATTGCGTCCACATCATCATTAGTGATCATAAACCCTGCCCAATGCGCTTGCTTAGCTAGGTCATTCTTCGGTTCCATAATAGTGTTATGTGCACCAGCCAGGAAGTTTATAAATGTCGCATATCTGTGCACCATCACAGTCGTTACTCTATGGGACCACTTGATAACATCGTATACTACCTCGGCATGTAGCAAGACCTCAATGTTACTGTCCATCTGGAAGATCTTGTTTGCTTTATTCTTCGAGAGGTTCTAATACTTTGTGCCAAGGAAAAGCACAAGGACATCCATCAGCTCATAGTCTGGTGGGTCCGACCATAGAATGAAAGAGATTAGGGTGAGCAGCCACGAGTAATGAAATTTGTGCCTAGGTTCCTCTTGCGCCTGCTCTACATCGTCTATCAATTCGTTCAACAGGAACTATGACCAGTTGAAAGTTACACCTGTTGCACACTATTCTGCAAGTTCTACTGCACTGGTAGTGCACTCAGTCGGCCTCATCTTGTGCAGAATCTGGCAAGATAGGATTCTAGCTACAAACCTTACCCTATTTTCCTCTATGGGGCCAATGAGGAATCCCCTACTCGCATGCTAAAGCTCATACTTTTGCTTCTCTTAAACGTATCCTTGTTCTAGTGCAAATATCATGAAGGGTCTTTTCCAGTCTTTGGCAGGCCGTTATTGACGAGATGAGCTCGACGTCGACCAGGTAGGGTCGATCGAGCCATAAACAACCCCTGTGAAAACAGACAAGGAGTTGTTTCACAAACACATTGACCTACATGTTATGGGCAAAGTGCGACATGAGCAGTAAATTCAACAGTCTCGCATGGTCGACACCATTGGCCCACTCCATTGGTATTAAGAGTTGGGGATAAGTTGGCCCGGCTTAAACCATAATCATATCGGTTTTCCTCTCCAAGCCCTTCTGCTTGCAGGTGTTGACATCTTCCAATGACAACCTGTCTATCTTCGACACTATGTCCTTCAACATGAGCACGTTGTTACGAATCCTATGTGTTACTAAGTTCGTGTGTGCTGTCTTCAGGAGCGTCGCCTTCTGCGCGGCGGCTCTCCTTAGCCGAACATACAAAGGAAATTTTTCCTCCTACGTGATAGCGTCAGCGTCTCAGGGAGGTGATTCTAGTGCATTCTCCTCCATCAAGTCCTACTCAGGGATATCCACAACGACCTTAGCCTTATGTTTCTTTGATAGTAGTGGCATGGAAGACTCTCCAGTCGCTCTCTCTCTAGGATGTCTCATCGGTATAACTGGTTGCAGTCCTGCAACTGATGGGTTTTGAATAGGGTTCGACACAGGGCCCGAACCAAGGGGTGGAACAAGGGCCGCACTAGCCGTAGGGACTAGTTGCTACATCAAGTGATTCAATCTCCTCCTCAATTGGACATGGCGGTTCAACTGTTACATCTGAAAGGTCGCTGACACTGGAAATATCAATGACCATGAGTTTTGGCTCGCTCTCGGCTACAGGATTCGACTCTGGTTCTCTCGGATCGGGTTCTCTCTTCACGAGTGCAAGTAAAGTGAAGCTTAACGATGAAGCATGAGTTTATAGGTGCCTACACATCCTGTAGTTGTCACTTTGATGGGAGGCCAAGGTCTTGTCGATCACATGGGATTCCCGACCGATGTGTCCCTCATCATTTCCATTATTTGATTCCTGAGATGTACCTGTCAGGGCAGTTATGACGAGGACGGCCGATGGGACCAAAAATCACATCGCCATTCTCCTCGTATCTCATCAAATTAATGACACTTAGCTGTCATGACCGCCTCAATATTTTTCGAATATTCGCACTTTAATGTTGGTAAGCATGTCCTTCCCGCTCTTTCCTATGTTTTGAACGGTTATGTCGCAGACGTGACAGAACAGTTTTTTTTGCATCGCAACCTTATCCAGGCATGCCATGACCATCATAGTATGGTTTCAAGCGACTATCGTTCACCATACCCGCAAAGTATGTTCCGTCTAGTTTCTACAGTTTCACCGCGCCCGCGGTAGTGATGTGCATGATCGTATATGGCCCTAGCCAATGTGTTTTTAGCTTTCCTAGATGTTTAAAGAATTTGTTGTCATACAACAACACAAGTCCTCCAACTTTGAACAGCTTAACCCGGATATGGTGATCATGCCATGCTTTCTGTCCCTGCTTCTCAGCAGTCTGATGGAATCCTGCAACGAAACGTTCCTCTTCCATCTGAATGAGTTGTGACAACCTTTGCTCAATAGCATCTCCTTCGGTCATCTCTGTTAGTGCAGCAATCCTTAGGCTTGGCACGATGTACTCCAATGGTACAAAGGCTTCCTGGCCATATACCAGTATGAATGGGATGTGCACGATCAGTCGCTTGCAATTCATGTGATACAACCATAGAACAACTGACACTTTCTGATCCCAATCATCTCGATGCACATTGCACACTTTGGTTAATGTATTCTCTGGAATCTTGTTGAAGGATTCAACCATTCCATTCACCTAAGGATGATAGGGTGTGGTCTTCTTGTGCTCGATCTGAAACTATGCAATAAGCTCAGCAATCATTTTGTTAAAAAAATGTGTACCTTGGTCGCTGAGTAGAGTTTTTGGACAGCCAAATCTAGTCACCACATTCTCAAATAGAAGTTTCGCCACAGTCACAACGGTGCAATATTTAACAGGTGCGGCTTCTACCCATCTTGTTAAGTAGTCTGTTGCATTGATAATGTAGCATGCACGAGTTCTCTTTCCCGGTGGACTAATTCGTCCAACAAAATCAATAGCCCACTTATCGAATGATTGAAGGGTTATCTGCGGCACGAGCGGCATCTCGTCGTGACGCGATGGTTTTCTTATTCTCTGGAAGATATCACAACGCCAACAGAAGCTCTTAGTATCCATGTGTATGGTTGGCCACCACAGTCCTGCTTGTAGTATCTTGCGCATGGTTGTTGTTCCAGCGTAGTGTCCTCCCACGACACCAGCATGTGCTTCACTCATTACCCAAGGTCGCTCATAGTTAAAAACACATTGACGCAGTATCTCATACATGCCCAGCTTGTACAGATGTCCTACAATCAATGTATAATCAACAACTCTAACAACCAAATGTTTTTTTGGTTAGTGGGTAATCCTTTAGGCACGTATCCTATGCTGAGGAGATGGATGATAGCGTTAAACTCACTATTCTTATCAGTCATCATGTGGATTGCAAATAGTTGCGTGTTGGCAAGTTATCCTCTAGACTGGTTGGTTCTTCACCACTTTCGATACTTGACAAGTGGTCTGGCCCGACAATCAATCGACTGGGTTTAACTATGACCTCGAAGTCAAATTCTTGAAACAGAAGAATCCATCACAGATCTTCCCCCCCAACACTGTCTTGTTGACTAGGTATTTTAATGTCTAATGATCAGTGTACATTTTGAAATGTCCACCCAACAAGTAGTGTCAAAACTTCTGAAGCGCATAGACCATAGTGAGGCCTTCTCTCTCTATTGTAGTGTAATTATTTTCTATCGTTGACAGTTTTATACTGGCAAAAGCAATGGGGTGGTCTAGGGCACTATCTCCTGGTTGTGTCAAGACTATGTCGAGTGCGACAAATGACACGTTGACATGAACACGGAACTCCTTCTTCCAGTACGGAAACACAAGTATTGGTGCGGTGGCCATCTTGTTCTTTAACTTATCCAAGCTTTCCTAACAAGGCTTGATACAGTGAAACTTCATGTCTTTCTTCAATAGATTTTCCATAGTTGCAATGATCTCTGCATACCTTCTGATGAACTTCCTGTAGTAGCCTATGTGTTTGACCACTGATCTTAGTTGCGTAACTAATGTAGGTGGTGGTAAGTCAAGGATAATCACAACTTTTGTTGGGTCGACCAAAATACCGTCGCAACATACAATGTGACCCAAAAGCACACCAAATGGTGCATAAAAAATACATTTCTTGGAATTAAGTGCGATATGATACTGGAAACAGCAGCCCAACATCATGCACAAACTCTCAATATGGTCTCTTACTAGACCAAATACAGTCCAACCATCAAAGTAGACCTCAAAAGAATTATGAATAAAATTTTAAAACAGGAACTATTATTCTAGAAAAATAACAGGTGCGTTCTTGAGTCGAAAGGGCATTACCGTATACTGGTAGCATCCCCATTCTGTGATGAAGGTCATTCTATGGAGATCCTCCTTCACAATTATGACTTGATGATAACCAAAGAAGCCATCGGTGAATGAATACAGATCTTGTCCTCCAACTCTTCCAAGTACTTCATCTATGAACGTTTTTGGGAATGGATCATGCAGGCATGCATCATTCATATTCCTTAGGTCGACATAGATCCTGAATTCGTCGGTTGTCTTCTTATCCTAGCTCATTATAGGGTTGATCCACTCTGATTCCTCGACAGGTTCAATTATTCCTACGTCGATCATGCAATCAAATTATGCTTTTACCTTTTCTTTATATCTCGGATTCAACCTATACGGTCGTTGCTTGATTGGCTTAGCATCTGGTTTTAGGGGTATTTTCATCTATCCCAGGTCACCGACTATTCCCTTCATCTCTGAGAAATTGGTAGGGAAAAGATCCTGATATCCATGTAGCAAGTCTGTAATCTTCGCAACTGTCTCTTCATCCCAATAATCTCCTATATTGGCGAACTTTGGGTTTTCTGGTGTCTCGATGTTTACTTTCTTGAATTTAAATGGCTTAAGGAACTGGTCACTTGAAATACCACTTCCTTCTACTGCGCATCTACCCTCTGAATTCGGTATGTTTATGTTAGTTGTATCATCATCGAGGTCTCCATCTAGATTGTAACAGGCCATCCATTATTGGATGGTCGCGCTGCACTAGTGGGAATTTGCCTCCTTGACAGGGATTTCAGCAAATATCTTCTCCTTTATCGTCTAAAGCACGGCGTCAATTGTAGGTTGCTCATTGGCAAATTCAAATGTGTGATCAAACTTCTTGGAGAGCCCTTCCCAAACTTGGGTTCCTTGTCGCAACTCCATAGATGTATACCAAGTTCTAGGTGTCATTTCCAATGTGTGTATGAAATTATGGACCCATTCTTGTCGCAGGTATTCTGCAAATGTCGTGTGACAGTGATTAACATGTTCAACAGGGTTCGCCAGCCCTAAGTACTTGTGATTCACGAGGGTGACTTCTTCACCGAATCTGACTTCCATCAACCTTCTGTAGTGTGTCCAATCTATTATGGATTGCTTATGTGTACCCCACCATCTGGCAGGCATAGCTTTTAGCACATGGCCTAGCACAGACAAGCATTACGACTCTGTTATAAATCCTTCAAAATTACTTAACAAGGTCGCAAGATTAGGCAAACCTTCATAGGTGGGCAGCTCTCATAGCTCGTTCTCTGCCTATCGTAGAAGACCTTGTAACTCTGGCGCACCTTTTCATAGAGACCTCATGCAACCGATTTTTCCAATTCTCTAAAGCCTCCCCTGGGTCAGATGTGCATGAACTAGCACTCTTCCAACTCAGGTTTCCATCTGTTTTCGGATTGATATAATCTTCTTGTAGGGCAGTGACATTGTAAATATGGTCAAGATAGTCAGCCTATCCATCGTTTTACACATGCTCGACGTATCTCTGTCCCTCTAATGGATCAATGGGCGACACTACCCTCATCTCATCATCCTCAAATTAGAGAATCCTCTTCTTGAAATTTATAATGATATGATTGTTTATGGCCCAATCTATCCCCAGAAATGCGGGATATGGGCTCATGTCATCAACAATGTTAATGACTTCAAAGTCTGCAAATGTGCGGAACCCTTCAATGTCAACAAGGACTTGACTCAACCGACCAATCGATAGGACCTTCGCCTGATTTGCAAGTTGCAACTAGATAAGAGACCAATCCAAGTGTGGCTTGCCCATACTCTCCCAAGTCTGTCGATTCAAAATCTTGACGTCTGAGCCAAGGTCTAAGATGGTGTAATCCATGTCGTATTCACCTATCTGCGCAGTCATTCTTAACTCGTGCCCAGTTTTAAACTTCTTTTTCACCTGGTTAACCTTCTTTTGAGGTTGCGACTCTTATGGGGTTTCTTCTATCAATGCTTGTATCTCTGCAATAACATATTTATCTTGGATTAGCGCTAAGGAACTTGACAAAAATGACTTGAGCTTATTAACCATTTTCAGGATTTGCTTCTGGAATTGTTGTTGGAAGCATTCAGGAATCTCCCTTACTTCTGCTGAGGGAGATGGTTTCTCTGGGTCCACGAACTCTAGTTGCACATCCAAGAATACTTCCTTCTACTTTTGAACATCAAATGGAACATTCTTCTACACCACGGGTCGCACCTGTGGCTGCAGTTGTTCTTGTGGTATATCCTGATCAAATCCAGTCACAGTACCTCATCGTGTTATGACAGCAACACTCAGATCGCTTGGCTCAGCAGCAATCATCTGAACATTGAGGTTAGGATTCGGATTTGGGTTGGAAATTTGCATAGGGTTAGGACGTGTAATGGTCCTAGCTTGCCACTTTGCAATCAACTGAGGACATTGCTCCACATTAAGGTCCTGACCTTTACAATATGAACATGTCTTTGAAGGTTCTTGGAAATATCTGCCATAGTTATAGCATGTAACCTGGTCTCTTCCTCTGTCAAGTCCTCCTCCATCTCGACCTTTGAAGTTTCCACCACCCCTTCCTTGTGGATTTTGTTGCTAGGGTGGGTATTGTTTCTGCTGGTATTGCAGCTGATAATGACTCTATTGCGCATACGGATTATGAGGTGCATACTATGGCTGATATGGGTTCTGATACTGATTAGGTGGGAAATGCACAGGCTGATATGATGCTTGCGTCAATTTAGCCGGATCCTTCCCCTCGTTCTTCATCCAATAGGTGTCTATTGTCTTCTCCTTCAAGAGATTGTATGCTCTGCAATCCTTCTCTTCATGCCCTACTAACTTACAAAATTTACAGAAAAGGTTTGCTAGGGTACTTACAACCTTTTGCAAGTATATACACTCCTCATCGCGATGTCCTCTAGACTGGAATATGCGGCACCAGGGTAATCCATGGGAACTCAACGGGTTTGGCGCACCCGAGGAGATTTAGTTCATGTAGGTTGAACTATTATCCTTGGTGTGTCCATCTATTCTACATTTAGTGCACCATAAGTCTTCTTGGGATCCCTTGCCTTTCTTGATATCCTACAGCTGTGTCGTCAGGTTAGCCTACTGCGACTAGAATTGCACCATTCCTGCGGCACCATCGTCGATTGGTGAGGCTTCTAGCTTCATTTCCAATTCTAGTGCTTCTGTCTGCAATTCAATATTTTGTTGCATTAATGGGCCTCGGATGTGTGGTAATAGCACAACAATAAACCACTCTTTATGTTGCATGTTCGACATTTGGAAACTTACTTTGGCCATCAAATTTTTAAACAGTTGTTCAAAGTCCCATACGGGTTCTACTAATGTTTGTTTTATCTCTTTGATCTTACTGATGCATTGCGACTCATATTTAGGTTTTCTGAACTCAGAAATCATCACAATTCATATTTCCTCAAGATTCTTCTGTGGGGTTCCTATCAGTGCGGCACAGAAACTCATAAACCAATCCAGTGCACAACACCTCATATTCGTGATCATCTGCGCTATCCTCATATCTGCATTATGAACTAAGCAAACCATCCAAACAGCCTCACAGAGGAACCAATGCTGTCTTGGATCTTCTGCTCCATTCCCATTGAATGTGGGTAACCGAATATCCGCCCCAACCATTGAGTTGGAACCGAGGTTATCTGGAAAATAATTTAAAGGAGGTGTATCCTCCTACATGCTAGTCACAGTACTATCACTATCAATATTAACAATTCTTTCAGGAGATGGGGATCTAGACCTTGCCTCTGGTGATACTCCTGGTGTGATGTAGTCACGTCCTGATCTGGTTGTCTCCACAGATTCTTCTGACTCCTCTGCTTCAGATATCAGATGATACTCTTCCTCTTCATCCCAAGACCCCTCATCCAGCTGTGACTGAAGTTTGTACTCACTTTCTACGAACAGACTAGGAGTTTGTCGACCTTCTTCTGTATTTCTTCTATTCCTTGATCTGACTCTCCTTCCACTCCTTAGGACTCCAGCCTCTAGTTCAGGTTCTGTACTACTTGGGAACATCTTAGCTCACCATTTCCCATCTTTTCAGCAGGTCATCTGCAACATATCCCCTCCTCTGGATATGCGACTCAACTAAACTGCAAGATTCCCTTCTCATAAACTAGCATCTCTATCCACGTGTTGATAGATAACAAATACCTTCTTCGTGGTCCTTGAAAAAAAATTCTTTCACCCTCACTATATGAGGTTATAGTGTCTACTGCAAACTCAATATTATATCCTTGCAGAATACTGTCAACCCAAAAATCAACAGCTCTAGAGATGGTGTTACTTACAATGGTTATCTCGCGAACCAACTAATCGCTCCACTCCACCGCTTCTCTCCTCTGGAAGTTTGTCTGCCTAGTCGCCAATATTGACAACCACTCATGTAGCACAATAGGGAACTCTGCAAAGAAGATCTCGTGAATATCAGAATATATGTATCGGTCTAACTAGTCTTCTGCACTCAAATGTCATCATGCGCTCTCTTCTTGATCAAAGGTTAGCGTCTTAGACTCCAACCAATCCTCTGTTTCATTCTTTGTCAGATGCTACAACATTTACCTCGACTCAAATTATTAAGGTCCCGGCAATGGAACCATTTGTTGGACTCTATATCCTTAGTTATGTGACCCCAGGTTCAATAACAAGACACCAAAATACATCATCCCAATAGATCAAGCTCAGTCGGCAACAGACACAAGTCAGGCGCAATCTCACCCGAGATATCTTAATGTGTAACTGCCTAAACCATGTTTCCACAGTTGGCAAGGGATTATAGTCCCTTGGCGCGCGTCCAAAGCACTCGACAGAGATAGGAGGATGGAGTCTATTACTATGTGACATATGTGCAACTACGTGCCACAATATACACACAACGTGACCTTGTTCCTAACCACTTAACAACTGGTGGAAATGTGCGACACACCTGATTCCTTAGAAATAACGAATAGTGTGCAACTTATATTATAACTTAGCAAATTAACCATGAAATCATACATAACATGTCAACTGGAATTATCATTCATTCATTCCTTAATTGATCAGTAAGATTGTGACATACATTCAACAATAACTGTAACAATATAAAGTAAGCAAACATTCACATAACATCCAATATCCACAGCATTCATTCATTCGACTCAGGAATAACGTGGAAACCCATGTGGGAAAAACCACCAAGGTGCTCTTCATATGGCATGAGAAATATATGTAGCACCTTGTAGTCTGCGGTTGCAGACTATTCTTAAGATATGTCTTTCTGACTCAATCTTCTAGCTTTAATGATCTATAGTTTATTGCTCCTATCTACTCCTACTGATCCGTACATAGCCTGGATCGACTCTTCTACTAGCGATCTGCACACTCAGCTACAAGATTCACGGCTCAATAGCCTTCCACTTCTGCTAGACTCCTCTTCTGAGTCAACAACGAACTACTAACTGAATCTAATGAAATCTAACATCTACTAACAACATCTGACAAGGTATAACCCTTATATATAGCAGGTTCCTCCTATTTATAACATTTACCAGACCACGCAGGGTTGACTGAGTACTACTCAGTTATTACAAATGCAAGTAGCTACAAAATATCTGTAATTACATTAATGTCAGGCCCAACTAGCCACAAAATCCTTACATGACATTAACCACAACCCTAACTAGTCACGGAAACGTCTTTCAGCCTTTTGTACTCATCACAACTAGCCACAAAATTTTCCTTTAGTATTTCGTCGGTTTGTCCTTTTGCAGTCTTTCGTCGGTTTGTCCTTTTGCAGTCTTTCATTGGTTTGTACCTATTTTTCTTTAAATCTTATACTTGCCTCTTTCAATGACTCGGGTCTGCCTTCCTCATCGTAGCTATCCTCTATCGTGCACCCACTTTTCCTCTTTTGCTTGCATGTCGGGTTCTTCCTTATGCACTTTTCTTGGCCCAACAGTGACCATGGCAATAAATACTAGGGGATTATGGTCCCCCAATAGACAACATATATGTCTCAGATGTAAAATGGAAAAGGGGGGGTATTCAGATTCCTACCCCTAGTTCCCTACCTAGATACAATGTTCTTTTTGGTCCCCAAGTGGGGTTATGTGTGTTCAATTAAGTCAATTTTAGGCTCACTTGATCTTAGAGTGTGAGTGGGTGCATAAGTGGTGTGAACAGGCCCTAATATGTTGAAATTAAAATAACTAAAATATAGAAATAAAGATCTGCAACTAAAACTAATTGAAATAACTAGCTAACTAAGCAAGGAAAATGTTCATTTATTGCTAGTTTCACTCAGGAAAACAAAGCAAGTGCAAACAATCATTCACAACCATGCAAGAAACCATCCAAGGGGGGGGGGGGAGCTACCAAAACTAGAAACCAATATCAATTTAGCATGGTAACAACACGCCTTTTATATCTAAAGATAATGGTATAAGCAGCTTTCAACACAGTTTCAATGATCTGGCACATTACATTAATCCAATAGAAATGAGTTGACTCAATTGATATACAAGTATTGGTTTTTCAGATTTCGTAGTATTTACCCTTTTCCTCATAAAGGATATGTATTGCCATTAATTATAGAAATCAGTCAAGCAAACTCAATCACGGGTCTGAACAAAGAATTCTAAAAACTGTAAATTGGTCTCAAAGCGCTTATGTTTGAAGGACAAAAGCATTATGGAGCATGCTTGGCTCATAAACAAAGGCGACCTTAAGAAAAATCAACCCAAGAGCATAGTTCTCTTATCGGGGTCATAGGAGTGTTATTAACATGAAAAAGGAGGCTCTCTGGAGCGCTCTTAATAGGCATTCAAGAGCGCTCCCAAGCAAAGTTGGAGAAAATTTAAAAACAGCTCAACCAAGGATTGATCCAACGTTTGAAGGGTGGGGGAGGTTGGTTTATCTAGCAGAAGTCTGTTAAGAGGATAGCATATCTAAAAAACAACAGAAACAAAATATCTAAACAAGAAAAACTAATGCAAGAAAACACGACTAAACAAACTCTTAACACTACCAAGGATCCATGAGGATCGACCCAGTGTAGTCACCAAATCTATTGTGAGTTCTTTCACACTCACACAGGTGAAAATGGGTGTGCTTCTGACTTGGGAAGGCTGATATAGGAAGCATGTGAGAAACTGGTTTTCATGTCTCAAATGTGTGAGAGAACTAGGTAAAAATGAATAGAAAGAAGTAAAACTAAGCTATGCAAGGTTGAACATAGGAAATAGGCCTAAATATCTTTGCATGCAAGTTGTAAATGAAAAGTAAAAATGGATGCAGGTAAGAGTAACAACCCGTAACAAACAGTAATAGACAATAACAGTAAATTTGATTCTTTTCACACACAAGAGCATAAAAATTCATAAAATGAAAATAATTTTATTAATCAATGTAAGCAATACATAGGTGGAAAATACCTCTATAAAACATGCCCTTGCAGCTGATGTAGAGTCTAGTTCTCTTGTGTCTAAACAGTTTGGTCTCCTAGATGCGGTCACAATGGTGCCAAATCTTAATTAGATGGAAGGAGGGAGAGGTAACTAAGGGTTACAAGCTTCTAGGTAAATTTCAGCAGAGTAACAATGCTTCAATGGAGTATGATGGAGAATGAGCTTTCATGCTATAGTTTATAGGAAGTTATTATTGCATTAGGGTTTCGTAAACCATGGTAGTTTTGGTTTCCACCATTGGTTTAATTTCAATTTTGGGCAGGACTTACTTTTTGGTTTGGACTTCCCTATTTTTTGGGTTTATTTCTTAATCTGGACATCAATCCCTATTTTGGTGGGATAAATCCACTTTGGCAATGAGGGGTCCATATTTTTTGGATTTTTTGGAAATTTTTTATTTTTTACACATACAAAGGAATATTTGGCTAGTTAGGACACATGAAAGTGGGTAATGGAAAATATGGTAAGTCCTTGGTGATATGTGAACAAATTTTTGTTGTTAACAAGGAGGAACTAATGGATGTAAAGGGAATCATGCAAAGAGATAAACACTCATATTCCTATCAATATCAACATTCGAACATCTAGTAAAGTGACTCATGGACCTCTCTTACCTCAGTTCTTGGATGGGCAACAAGCTGGAAATCAAGGGCAGCCAAGAAAAGATGACAATTTTACTGATTACCAGGAAGTATTAGGATCTTGGCAAGGAGTTTCATGCAGTTATGTATTTACAAGATTTCTATACCATAAAATAGAGTAATAGGCCAAGGTACTACAACATGGGCTCACAAACTCTAGATCTTCAGTGGAAGGTTTGGAAGCTATCTATCCCTTATTTTGATGGTTCTAACAAGTGCACAACCAGATATTGATCTTAGAAGTTGGAGACATATTTCCAACTCAACCCCATAAGGGAAATAGAGGACATGAAGTTTGCCACATTGCATTTGGAGTGAGAGGATCATGAGTGGTGGTACCATGGATTGGTCACTCTAGGGCATGCCAACATTACCTCCTACCTAGGCTTCGCATAGAGACTAATTGAAATATCTGATAAGAAGAAACCAAATTTTCATTTTAGAGATTTGGCAGAGCTCAAGAAGGTGGATGCGACAGATGCTTACATCTCAGAGTTTCATAGGATAGAAGTAATGGTGATAGATGTGTTGGTGAATAGGCTCGTTGCAATGTTCATTGAAGTATTAGCTGTGTTATCTCCTAAAATAAATTTGTTTTCAATAAGTTCACTCAGACAATTTATTTTTTGATAGGATGAAGATTTCAAGTCATATTATGAAAGATATTGGGGTGACTAACAACGTTGGGATATCTGATGTTCTGTTATTTAATAAAATTGAAAGTTTTGGATTTCGATGGCTTAGGCGAGATTTTCAACAACTCATTAGCCACCGAAAAGTCTAGCTTTCAGCAGCTAATAGTTTAACGCCATGTTATCCACTGAAAGCCTGCTCATCACGTTCTTTATAAATTTTTGGGAAAAGGACTTTCGGTGGCTTAGGTGAGCTTTCCAACAACTCATTAGCCACCGAAAAGCCTTGGTTTCGGCAGCTTAGCGAGTGTTTTCAGGAGGACATTAACCACCGAAAGCAAATGAAATACGTTTTTGAAAAGAAATTTTCGGTGGCTTGGGCGAACTTTCAAATAGTTCATTAGCCACCGAAAGATCTGCCTTTCGACAGCTAAACAATGAGATCCAGAAAGACGATAAGCCACTAAAAGCTCGTTACACATGTTCTTTTGGAAAGAAAGTTTCGGTGGCTTGGGAAAACATGTTGGCGATTCATTAGCCACCGAAAGCTCAGCTTTCGGTAGCTAGCAAACAAAACCCTAGATACTCTTAACCATCGAAAAGGCCGAAAGAGGAAACGATTACCTGTCCATCAAATCAAACTCGTCAACACAAGATAGGTCATGATTTGGCACGATAAACCACCGAAAGGATGGGAAAACTGTAGTAAGGCATAAGTTGATGATTAAAGAGGTCATTATTGATCTAACCTGACTAATGGGAATCAAATCCCTAATCTACCCTCCATATGTCCCACGACTACAGTAAACCTCCACTGAATACCAAGTTCAAATTAAAAAATGATTACTAGGTAGCCTATCTCATAGATATCACCAGAATTTATCATCCTCTCACTCAATCACTTACCACGTAGTTAACCCCTCAGAATCAGCGCCATACCTACAATACACTCCACCTTTGATTGCATGCATCCTTTCTACTAGAGGCCATCTCTGAAAACCAACCCGCTAACCTCTTTCAAAAATTTGAATTTTGATTTTTGCAGGTACTCAGAAGCACAATTCAAAGATGAAGAAAGGAGGACCCGTTCTCAGGAAAGAACTAGGAGACATCAGCTACCTAGAATCACATCCAGAAGTCTGCCAGTTCTTCAAAGATGCAGGCTGCTACAAATTTTGTGAGAAAATTCAAGGTTCACACCAGCAGGTTGATAAAGCATTTGCCCTCTCTTTTGATGGCTCCAAGGCACTGATAGGAAAGGAGGAGCTTCTAGTGGATGAAACCCTAATTGCAGAGGTGACAAAACTCCCAAGAATGGGGGAGAAGTGGTTTAACACCACCATTACTAAAAATGTGGAGTTCAGATCCTATCTAAAACCTAAACACAAAAATGTGGTATGGAAGAAAAGTGTCCCATCCACCTAGCTAGAAGAGAGACGACAGCAATTACTGAAAGCAATTCTGGTGTATATAACCTGTGAATGTATATACAATAGGGCAATACTATATCACTTCAAACTGATGAACCATTTTACAGGAAGAAGCCCTTTAAATTTACCTTTCTACCTCCACAAGAGCTTAACAAAAATGGCACATCAGGTAAAGGCCCAGCCCACGAATATTGCAGGAAGGTTGTCTCACCATGGCCTCATATAACTCATAGTCCAAGAATTGCTACATAGGAGAAACATAGCATGGGCACATTTTTTGTTCTAGAATGAGTTTGAAACAGGCCTACAACCAGAAGAGAAAGGAAAGTCTCCTTCGAAGAAATCCACCACCCCCTGGAGTGGAAAGAGAAAAAAAAGGGCTATATCACCAGCAACAGTAGATCAGCCTTCTTCCCCTTCTAAAACCAAGTAGGCTAAAAGAAACCTAGAATTCAGTGAAAAGGGCAAGGAAATCCCAGCACAAAGTGAAAACATTCTAAACTTCCCCTACTCAGACTCAGAAGAAGAAAGGGAGGAAGGGGCTGACCTAGCAAAGCAGGTTGTAGCACAAAATAAAGAACTTCCATCACCCACACCAAAAGACCAGGGTGAACTAGTGGAAAAGGCTTCCTCTAGGAAGCCCAAGGCACAAAGAGTCAACCAGTTGATGAGGCAAGTATATGAACTGGAAGTTTTAGAGAGAGAGATAAAGAGGAAGGGTTTGACCAAGAGGAATAAGGAGTTGTACAATTCTATCCTGGAGATGAGAGGGATGTATGTCTTGCTGAAAAGGAGAAATCTAAGATACATCAAGGACAACACCAAGCTATACAGGATGATCAGGCTTCTGAGGCTGCAGGTGAAGAATTCCATATCAAACCCTGGCTCTCATTTTGCACTAGAAACCCTAGCTGAAGTAGCAGTAAGCCTTCAAAATCCAAAGGCAATCTAGGCTGCTGCTAATTTTCCAAACATTGGGCAGGCTGAAGAAAGGTCAAAAAATCAACAGCAAAGCTGAAAAGGATGATTTCGGAGGTTGATTACAGTTTTTGCAAAAACAGGGCTTTCGGTGGCTTAGATGAACCATGAAGCGGTTCATTAGCCACCGAAAGTAAAGCTTTCAGTAGCTAATAGACCCAAGATTTTGACTCCTTAACCATCGAAAGCAAAAAGAGGCGCAGAAAGATATTTTGGCACAAGAGACCAGTTTTGGGCGAATATAACTATCTCAGGGATGAAGTGGAAAGCTGAAAGTTGCTGAAGAACACCATCAAAGAAGATCTATTCCAGTTTTGCAGTTACATCAAGGAGGAAAGGATCACAAACCCTACCTGTTTTAACCAACAGTAGCTTATTTATCAGAGGACAAGTTACACTTTTACTCCAGTACTCACTGCAGTCATCAAAAAGTTCAAGAAGTGAACAAGTGTTACAGTCAGATAGACTAGTAGTTAAATTAGGGTTTCTGACCTAATTTCTCAAAAAACAATTTTTTTTATTATCTATTTTTAGTAAAACAGATCCAACTTTAGAGGATCTGAATATTTTTGTAAAGGCTATAAATCCTAAGAATTATGTTTAAGCAAGGGTTCGACTTTGGGGACCTTTTGAGCATTATTATTATCAAGCTTCTCATATTTCTAATGACCTAATATAAGCTCTTTTGATATCATTTGTTCAGCTTCCATTTCTTGTTTGTTCTGTGCTTATGCTTGAATGTGTTGTTCAGGTTTATTCAGGTTATTTGATGTCGGATAGCTGTCATCCTATCTGCATGTTGATGATTTGAATTGCAAGTAATTTCCTTGTTATGATTAGACATTTATATATAATTGCTTTATGTATGAATATGTCGGCATAATAAGTTCTCCATCTCTTCACCATATTATCAAACCTCTGAACAGTGGTAGTTAGAAGCCTTATCTTTTATTGAGTTTCATGCATGTCATGAGAATGTGAGGTCCTGTAGGTCATCTAACCTGATCCATTTAGAAAAACCATAAAAACCTTTAAGTTACTGGGCATCCTCGAGCTACAACCTAGAGGAGTTTCCTGGAGTGATAACAAGTCGATCCATTGTGTGGATGGGTTAAGGCCTTCAAACCAGAGACTCTACAACATGCCATTATTAAAGCACAAGACATGGAGGATAGAGTACCAAAGAATAAACCCAATCCAAACCTTTCATTCCTTTGGAAAACAAAAACAAGAAGCCCTTCCAAAAGGGGTGGACTAGGAAAAACAAGTTGGATGATGAGACCTAGAACAAACTAAGAAAGAAGAAGCTATGTTTCCACTATAAAGATCCTTGGGAACCAAGTCACAGGTGCATGGGTAAAGGTAAATTTCATTTAATAGAGTTTCTCTCAGACACCAATGAGGAAAAGAAGGAAGGACATATTCATATAGGGGAGCATAGAAGTTTAGAGGATTAGTAGCCATGCGTGGAAACTTAAGGTGGAACTATTATTGCTCTATCAAGTGCTCCTAGGATAGAAACCCTAAGAGAGATTGGGTTTGGTGGTGAAATTGTTGATCGAGTGATGAAATATCACTCAAATCTTTCATTGTGTTTCATTGTTGAAGAAGAGATTCAAGCTATTCTTGCATATCTTTGAAAAATTTCAGAAAGTTTAGGGGATATGGTCAGGGGTGTTGTAATATTCGCAGTTTTGACTTGGAATGTATTTAATCGTAATTATGCAAATGATGTAAATATGCTAGTATGGATTCCTAGTGTAGAGCTCAAGGCGAAGGCCCGACTAGTGAATGGATAGGCATGTATGATGTATATATTTTCATTTGGACCATATGGTTGGCTTATCATGCCAATTCAATATGTATGTAAATATTATGTTGGGAAATAATAAAATGGTCCCAATATGGTTGTGTAAAGAGCTCTAGATGGGATATGATTCCACCAGAGGGGAAGAAGAAAAGAGGGGTCTATGGGGAAACTAAATCCTATGTTGCCAACTGTCAACCTTTGAACTCATCCAAAAGTCTGCCATGTGCTTTAAATGAGCCAATAACCTTCTCTTGTCTATTAAACCCAAACATTGAATGCATATGAGAGGTTGGTGGGAAAGTCACTTCATGTTGTTATTGAGGCATGGGGGTTGTGATAGTTATGTCAACTACCAAGTGTCCTTTCTTCTATGGTCAGAAGCTATGTCAGATGTATTTTCACCATTATCTCATATCCCTTGGAGTCAACATTCTTTTGATCATTCTCTCATGCATTTTTCTACACTACATAGAGTTTCCTATTGTTGATCATGACCATTACCAGACTATTTATTAACCCAGAAATTTGAATTTGGAGAGAGAGATGCAATTCCGAAGGAAAAATAGATGGTTGTAGTTGAGCATAGAGGTTCAGCAAGATAGGAACCCTTACCCATTGAGTTTTGCTACTTTTAGATGCTTGAGAAACCATAAATTAATGTTGTAGGAGGTTCTCCAATAGCATACAACATGTTGGACTCTTACTACACACGTTGTTAAGCACTGTAAGGGTTGGATTTCCTAAGGGAACTATGGATCAATGAAGGGAAATGTTTTCTTTGTATTGTGTGGGGCAATTGGAAGGAGTTTCATGACTGTCATGGCTTAGTGAGATCCCTATAGAGCTCTTAATTAGTTTTTGGCTAAGCATAAAGAGCATAACAGGTTGTGGGCTGAGTGAGAGAAGCATGTACGTGTTTCCTCTTCCCTAGTGTCCTCATAGCCAAGATTGGGGGTGGCCTCTAAGCATAAAGAGTATATGTTGGATAGAGTTCCTATGGTTCAAACACATTATACAACCTGACGAGAACTCTAAACAATACTCATTTTTTTATAGGTTGCATTTAGTGGCTATTTTTACCTCCAAATAGAAAAGTGCTGCTACCAGTAACACCATTTTTTTTAGGCTTGAATTACAAGTTTTTTAAAACGTCGACTAGTGTCAGTGCAATCAAAACCTTAAATCAACCCTTATTTCAAAAAACTGGTTGTCGAGAATCATCGTTGTTTTTTTTATGGGTTAAAATTACATCATAATTGAAACCGTAGCCTTCACAGTTGATGTCATTATAACAAAAAATTTATAATCAACCTTTGAATTGAAAAGAGGTGTCATTAATGGCACGCCTTTCTTCCATTAGATTATAATTGTAGACATTTCAAAACCATACATAACCTTATAAAAGCATTTAATTTGTTTTAATCACTCCAAAAAATTATTTTAATTTAAAGAATGTAATTTAAGAAGAAAAAAAAACTTTTCAAAATTAAAAAAATAATAAAAAACTTATTTTTTTAAATATAAAAAAAATTAAAACTTTTAATAAAAATTTATAATTAAAAAAAATATTAACATTTAATTGTATTAGTCAATACCTATACAATAGATAAATGTAATATTTTATTAATTAATACACATACCATGCATAAAAATTAAACTTAAAAATAAAAATTATATATATATTAGTTAATACATAAACAGATTATGTTATTAGTTAATACATATGTAATACATAAAGGGAACATGTTAAAAGGTGCAGTGGAGCTAGATGCTTAGCATCGAGCCACCACCCAAAAGCCACCAAACACTTTGGTGGCTTTCGAGTGGTGGCTCAATGCTGAGCATCGAGCTGAGCTCCACTCCACCCTTTAACATATATGTTTTATGCATTGCATGTGTATTCCATTTATGTATTAAAATATTTTCTTTTTGTATTTTCAATTTTTATTTTTTATTTTTTTAATATTTGATATAAATATTTTTTTATTGTTTTTGTTATTTTATTTTATTTTTAATTTTGTGTTTTTATAATTAAAACAATTTATTTACACCATTCTAAAGTGATGGCTTTTGGATGGTGGTTCGATGTTCAGCATTGAGCGCCACTCCAAAGTGGTAACTTTGGAGTGGTGGCTCAATGCTCAACATCGAGCTACACTCCACCCTTTAACATATTTTGTTTATACATTGCATGTGTATTGTGTTTATGTATTAACCTATTTCCTTCATGTATTATATATGTTTTGTATTTTCAATATTTTAATTTTGTTTATATATATATATATATTCAATTTCGTGTTTTTTAATTAAAAAAATAAGTTTTTTTTTAATTATATTTTTACTTAAAATTATGTTTTTTTATAATAATTGAAAAAAAATTAGGTCATGAATTGTTTTTAAATACTTGCAATTGTAGCTTGATGGATGGAAGGAGAGGTATTGGTAGCACCTATATTTAATTTGGGCATTGTTTTTAGCATTTTCATTACAATTGCACAAGTTATGAAGACCACAGTTTCAGACATGATGTAATTTTAACTTTGAATAAAATAAGGATAATTTTAGGGGACCACTTTTTCAATTCAGAGGTTGATTTAGAGTTTTGATTACACCCACATTGGTCATATTTTCCAAAAAGTTGTAATTTTAGCACCCCCCTCCCCCCCCCACAAAAAAAAGGGTGCTACCGATATCACCACTTTTCAATTCAAGGGTTGTTTTTAGTGGTTTTGATGCAAAAATATGAGTTTTTATAGTTAGAGTTCTTGTTTTAAGTATATAGTTCTCGTCAAGTTGTATAATGTGTTTTCAGTGGAAAATTGCCTTTGCACAATTAGTTGCTTGGATCTTTTTGTTTAAAGATAAGTATTATTTTGTATATAATGTGCAATTATGTTTATTTATATGTCTATGATAATTATACTTGTAATTGCATGTTGTATATGTGGGGATTGAGTTTATTTCCATTGTGTGTTTTTATTTACAAAAATACACATGCATTTTAGATGTTATAAATTCGTAATTATAGATATGGGGTGAAATTCAGAGGCCCCGGTTTAGTTAATGTCCCTTTTGATAGCCGTATTGAGGGATGGTGACATTACAGAGTGGTATCAGAACTTCTGGTCGTAACACCAGAACTGTATGGGCCGAAAATTAAAATTGACAGGCATAAATCATAAAATGCCTCTATGGAAATTGAGTTATGTTAAGAGACGGATAAGGGGCCATACATAACCTTGAATTAGTCCCCTTGTTTCTAAATTAAAATTTCATATAGATTTGAACCACTAAAATTTTAGTAATTTTAAGTGGGCCCCACCTATGCCACATGGATGGGTGACATGCAAGAGGCACATGGGTGGAAGGCATCATGTGGAACCATCACATTGGATTCTCACACTGTTGGTTTCCCATGATGCAGTGTGGAGGTAACAAAGATCTGAATATCAGCATTCGAGAAGATCGATGGTCATAATTGATAGCACCTCAACAACTTACATGATGGTTAAAAATGGGCGAATGGAGATCTGACCATTGGATGGTAAGGCATACCAATGGTCATGGCTCACACAGCCTTGGTAATGTGTGTGATACTTAACAACATGAAGGAGAAGATCTGACCATTGGATGATAGGGAGGATCAACAAGTATGGTTGACAGCGCGCCGAAAACATTTGCTTTGGTTAATTTGGGAGGAGCGAATGTTGGACCGAAATTGCTCAAGGCACATGTCTCCTTTTTATTGATAGCAGATTCCCAAGTAGTTTTTACAAAACTACTTTCGCAAGGATTCGTTATCACTTTTGGCAATGGGAAAACCACCATCACCCAAGGTCAAGTGGTATTGTGCCTCGACATCCGATGGAGGGTGACATGGTCATGCCATAAGGTGACATGTTAGACCTGTCTAACACATCGGTAGGTACATGTCATGCCACGTTAAGACCATGCCACATCAGAAGAAAAGGACATTGAAATTATTCCCCATATTTCCCAAAATCAAATTATTTACCCAAAAAAATGAGGTCATTTCCCTCGACCCGCCCTGCAACGACACAAGGGGAAATCCTCCTTGACCCACATTCTTTTTTTTAAATCAACAATGTTGGATCTCGAGTTTAACTGAGACTACTGGAGAACCATAAAATTGGTTAGATTGTAGATTATGAGTGGGTGTTACAGAACTATAAAAATTTCTAAGTATGGATGAAGTGAGAAATTACAAAAGCAATCAATTCCAAAACTTTATAAAAAGTGACCAGGGCATCCAATGAGGAAACTGAAAATTGTTGAATAATCTCGTTCACCTGTACTATCTAGGCCAATAGATAAATTTTTCTATTTCTCCATAGGTTATCTTCTAAAATTTTTTACAGTTGGATTCTAGAATTAAAATGCACCTACAAGATAAGTGCGAAACTGGACAAATTTGGCGATTTTGGACTTTAACTTTGTACTCATAATTTAGCATTAGGCATACTTATAGTTGTTGGAAAACTTATCCATAGGGGAATGGTTGTGCATGTTCAAATTATAAATTGGTGATTCAATTGTTTGTATAATTTGATCAGAAAAGTGTTCATAGCCATAATTTGACAAAAACTATCAATATGGGTATTTTCCAGAATACATGAAAAATTATTTTTTATTTTATTTTATGAGGATGTAATAAATCTAACAAATGTGTTTCTATGAACACTTTTGCAAATTCGTGATTATATATTAAACAATTAAGGTATTATTTAGTGTAGTTTAGAAATCTTTGGTATTGGTTGGGCCAAGAGAATCATCATCATGGATCATCATGCACAGGATCCTTATGAAGTAGAGAAAGATGCCATGGTAGAGAACATACATATTGAGAATGCAGAGATGGAATCCAATGGTAGGAGAAACCAAGTGACTCATACATACAATGTATAAACCATGATGATCATAAGGATGGAGCTGCAGAGTTGTAGACCAGACAATGAGAGGTTTCTTAGAGCTCAAGAAGAATAGAATCTGTTGAATGCGACTATGATTCAAATTCTGGAAGACATCCAAAGGATAATTAACTCTGGTAATCACTCAAAAAATCATGAAAGGAGTGGAAGTAGCTCAAGGAGGGACTCTAAATATAAGTCCCATAGTTCAAGAAGGATTTCTAGAGGCGCGACACATACTCCAAAAATATCTTCTAGTGATTCATATAACTCTAAGGATTCCATTGAAGGATCAAGCTCTTCATCTCATAAGAAGAAGAGGAATAGGTCTTCCATTGACAACTTACATGGAGAATTTAGGAAGGCCAAACCTCCTACATTTGATGGTGAGGTAAAATCTGGTCAAGAAGCTAAGGCTTGGCTTCTAGGGATGAGCAAGTATTTCCAAGTTCAAGGCTACTCAGGAAATATAAAAGTAAGAGTAGTTATATTTAATCTGAATGGAAGAGCATATATATGGTGGGAAAAACCTTAGGAAAGTGAAGAAGATCAATGAAAGCAAGATTGTGTGGAAGCAATTCAAGAAATACATGAAGCAAAAGTACCTCTCTAATAGGTACTATGATGTAAAAATTAAAGAATTCCATGAGCTGAAATTGGGCCAAATGACTATGGAAGAATACTCAAATAAATTCTTGGAGTTGTTGATATATGTCAAGTATATAAGAGATGTAAAGTAAAAATTTAGCATTTTCGAAGTGGGTTGCCTCAGTCCTACAAAGATAGAATTAAGCTTGATGAACCTCAAACTCTAGATGAGACCACAAGAAAGGCCAAGTATTGTTATAATCAAAACAAATGCAAGCAAGATTTCCATAAGGCATGGAAGGAGAAGAAAAATGAGAAATTTGACCAAAGGAATAAGGAGTTCAAGCATCCTTGATTCAGAAATCAGCCAAGGTAGCCACCACAAGTTGTGAAAAAACTAGCTAGGATGATGGGAGACAAACCAACAGAGCCAAGAGAGCCAATTTAATGTTGGGGATGTGGAGAGGACCAATTGCTTAGAACTTGTCCACATCGAAATGGGAGTGCAAAGTAAGTTCACAACATTCAAGAAGCTGAAATTGTGGGTCAAGTGGCAAGGATTGTCCCTAGAATCTATGTTGCACTAGAGGACCACCAAGCAAATAATCAATCAATTGTGATTGAGATTAAATGTAAGATTGATAAGAATCTATTTCTATTTTGATTGACACTGGATCTACTCATAGTTATATCAGTATAGGACTTAATCATCGAGATTCGTGCTTTGAAGATAACCAAGCATAGTAAATCATGGTTGGTCCAATTAGCCACAGGAACCAAGAGAAAAGTTAGTGAAATGGTGAAGAATGTACATTAGATATAGATGGATTGTTCACTTGTGAAAATCTAAATATTTTGCCACTTGGTTCATATGATATTCTCATTGGAATGGCATGGTTGGAAGCATATAGAGTTAAAATTGATTGTTATAGCAAGACTTTTGAATGCATTGATGATGAAGGAAACCCAAGGGTCCAAAGGTAGTTTCTATTAGGTAAATTTCAGCCATGTATCTAAAGAAGATCTGTAGGAAAGGATATCAATTGTAAGCATGTTCTCGTATATGATTATTTGTTTAGGGAGATCTATCAGCGTGGGAAAATAATGTTGATTTCTCGAGCGACAATCATGACAAAGTTCTCTCTATTTGTGAAACAAAATGACATTTTCTTACCTAAATTACGGAAGCTACATAGTTGATGGTGTTAAGTACAGGGCGATGACGTTTCTTGTCACCTTGCTCTTAGTATTTCTTGTCTGGTTGTTGTTTTGGAGTGAGTGGGACAATGTAATACCCTGATTTGATTAAGATCTGAATATTAACTCCTACTGTTGATAATTATCAATAATGAATAAGACATTTACAATTGATTGAAAATTTCCTTCAACCAGTCACAACACAAGCAGTAAGGACTTAAAATATTAGAGTGGCAACGGGTGAGTGGATGAAACCAAATGACAGGTTTGGAGACTTATATTTCAGATCCCTAAGCACCTATTTGTTGGGCCCTTTTAGGTTTCGAGCATCAACTATGTTGAAGTCTACTCCCAGGATTCTGGGTGTCCTAACCGGTGTAAAACTGAGATTGAACATCCAATTCCAATAAACCAAGGCTTATGGAAGTCTAAGGTGAGTTATCAGTCACTGTTCATGTCACAAATATCCATTAAAAACAAGTTTGGAACAATTCTGGGCAGTTTGAAGGTGTTTGGGAAAAAACTAGGAATGTGGCCTAGGGAAATCCTGCGCAAAGGAGGCTTTCAAAGAACTATTAAAACTTGAAAAAATCAGCTTCTGGGAGTTGTATGGGGTTTTTGGATGAATGTGAGACCTAATACAACTTACATAATTGAAATTGAACTTACAGATTATTCATAGCATAAAAAACTGTAAAACTAGTCAATGAGCAGGTGTAAGAAAATAACTATGACTTTTGAATATGTTTGTTATGAGACCTAGAAATAATGATTAGCTATATGACATATATTATGCATCATCTAACTCAATTATGATTATCATGGCCATTACATCACATTTAATGTACAGAACTTACAAAAAGACCCATTAAATGGGCATTGGAAGACTTCTCTCATGAAAGTTTAGCATTATGTATCTCTTGGAAAGAAATATCACTGTAAAACCAATATCAAAACATGAATGTGGATTTGATAAGCTCAAGAGAATATTTGAGGAGTTTATCTCCCTCAATGGTTCCCAAAACTAAAAAATGGAGGCTTGGAACTAACACCTAACACCGATATGAGAGCATAAGTGAAGTTTCCTTCACCGGAGCTCGACTTCCATTGTTGGATGGTTATTATGAGAGCTCTAACTTATTATTCAATGGATTCTCCTTGGCTCTCTATGATCTACACTGAAGAATTTAAGAGAAGAGAAGAGAATGGAAGATTGGGGCATATCACCCAAGGTGACTGAGGCACATCACTCATACTAGAAGCTTAGCTTCACTCAACACCAAAGCATGAATGATCCAAACTATGAAATGGAATCAGAAGCATTCATTTATAGAATTGATTGAATTGTTTAGCAATTCATCCACATGTTGAGTAAGTTACCCGCTTGCAAGCCCTAACCCTAATCCATGTGTGCACCCTCCTTTAGGAAAATAACAAGTTTGGCTCTTAGGTAATGTTTCCATGTTTGTATTCTTCAGTCCAAATTAGAAACTACACCCTCCTTGACTCAAATTCTCATGCTTTATGTCTAGTTGTTTTCCTGCACTTTCCTTCTTTTAAAACTGCTTTCTTTTACCTGTTTTTGGCAGTGTCCATTTTTTCTAATAGATTGCTTTTGCCAGTTTTTTTGTACAGTTGTTATTTTTTGTCCTAGGAATGTTGGCTTGTCTAATGCACCCTCCTAACATGGAATCTCATTCCCACATGTCATTATTTTTCATGTTAATTAAATAATTACATGAAAATAATCAGAATTAGAAATTATCCTAATACATGCCTCCATAGTTTAAAATAATCAGAATTAGAAATTATCCTAATACATGCCTCCATAGTTTAAAATAACCAAAATTCCCTAGGTATAATGATTTAATTCAACTTTTAAACCCCTAGGTGCTTGACAAGGTCAACACTTTTGGTTTTATTCAAGGAAGGGACATGAAAGTCCTCCCCTCCCAAGTCTGCTTGTCCCCAAGCACAAGCAAACCAGGGTGCTACAAAATTTGTTCACCCTCCCAAGTGGCAGCTTCACTGGGCAACCCTTTCCATTGCACCAGATATTCTTTAATGGTCTTGTTCCTCAGCCTTATTTCTCTGGTTTGAAAAAATTTCTCTAGCAATAAGACCAAATGGAATTAATCATCAAGAGGTGGAAGTTCTTCTGATACAACTATTTATTGGCCTACTGCTTTCTTCATGCAAGAATCATGAAATACATTGTGGATCTTGCTCTCCGGTAGTAGCTCCAATTCATAGGCCACTTCACTAATAATCCTCAAAATATTGTAAGGCCCATAGAACCGAGTTGGAGTTTCTCAGGTCCCTTTCTCTTCAAACATGACTATATGTAAGGTTGCAACCTGTTGCAGCTGCAACTGTTTTCCCAAATTTTTAAAATTTTTGGACCCTCCTTTTGATTTTATCTTGCTTGGTTTTATTTAGTTTCCTGAACTCGGTTGTTCCTCTGCTACAATTTTGAATGTTTGAGTTTGATTCGAGGTAAACTGTTTCTTTCATTTTGGAAGTTGAATGATTTAAAATGCCTTTGTCTAGCTAAAGCTTTCGACTCTAGAACTTTAAGTTTTGATGTGTAAAGGTTTTTCATTTATCAATGTCGGAAGTCATTTGAACAGTAAATCGGAGCCACAGTTCTCTACGCAGCCGCTGTTGCAGAAGCTAAACAATGAATGACCCGATGGATAGTCTTAATTTTAGCTGATTCTTTGGTTTTATTGATCAACCTTTTATTTTGCGATATTTTGTTTTAGCACTATCAGAAGTCAATTGAAGTTTGTTTCAGAACTCTAGTTATCCATGCAGCCGCCGTTTTGAAGGTCCAATAGAGAACGGACCGATGGACAAGTCTTACTTTCGTCGATGCGGGGTTTTATTGGTTCAAATTTTTTGGCTTTGCGGTGATATATTTTTGTTTTGTCGAAAGTTTTTGAAAAATGACTCAGGGCCGTAGTTCTTTACGCAGCCGCCATTGCGGCTTTCCAATGAACTATTTGCCAACACAATGTCCTTAGTTCTTTCGACCTCTGATGCATGGACGACAATTTTTAATACTTTATTTTTCCGACGTTTTGTTTCGCCCCAGAACCCTTAGTCTATAAGGTCTCTGCCGTTGCGGCTCCTCAGTGAACTGATCATCCGATGTTATAGTACTTCCACCTATCGAAATGGATTATCTACTCGATGCTTAGTGTTTACTATTTTTGACTGTCGGTAGGGTTTTCCCATCGTTTTTGTTGTGCTGTTACTTTATTTTATGGGATGGCAGAGTTTTCCCATGGGTGCTGATCGAGTCAAGGTTTCTGAGATGAAGAGCGCAGTTAGGGGGTTTAGTGTTTTAAGGAGTGGTGGTTACTTTGTCATTTCTCATGCTTTCATCTAAGGATGGCGAATTGGTCCAGATACGGCCTAGATTGAGATAAAAAGTCTATTTTTCAGACTTGTGTTTTTAGTTTGGATAGTGGGTTTAGAGAATTTTCAGGCTCAGCTTGCAGCGTTCTCTTTACTTTGTCTTTTCATGCTTTAAATTTGTTTATAGTTCATTTCACAGAATGCATGTATTGATACAATTCATGTTACTTTGTCAAACGCTAAGTGATCTAAGGACTGGTTATTCATGACAGGGTGATTGTTGTTGTAGAGAAGACATGTCTAGAAGATAAAGCAAAAGAAAGGAGGCAGCAAGGAAAGAAGAGAAAGAAATGCAGAAGTAGAGATGAGGAAAGAGAAGAAGGAAGTAGGGGTCTGAGATCTCAAACAGATCGATAGCAGCAGAGGCCCAGGCTTGGGAAAAATTTCGTCAATAGACCTAGAGGACTTTTTCAGACCCAGATGATGATTGTTGCTTCAAAGAAGACATATATAAAGGACAGAGTAGAATCGACAGCAGCAAAGGCCTAGGCTTGGAAAAGATTCATCAGTTACCGAGCTGGACCCTTTTATGAAGTACTCATAAGTCTTAATTTGAAATGTAACGCATTGTACGAATCATGAGCACTCACAAAAGGACAAAATTGTGAGATTAAACGATTGGGGGAAGCCCAAAGGCCACCGAAGGGCAGCCCAAGAGTTTTGCCTTTTTGTATAAGTAGAGGAGAGTTAGTTGTAGAGGAGTACTTTTTCCCAGTTAGATTTGTGAAGACATGTTGTAAGTAGAACTATTTCCTTTTGCAATAAGAATTACAAGTTTCCTGTTGGAGAAAGCTTGGTGGAATGGTCAAATGTTGTGCAATGGATTTGTTGAATGTGAACTATTTTGTTTTCAGATGTTGTCCATTAACTGTGAGATCGTTCTAACTTTTGAACCTATGTTCTTGTATGAATGTTCTCTAGTTTATTCTATGGAATTTCCACTATGAGTAATGAATGCTTTTCATAAACAATGAGCTATCTTGTTGTTGATATATCTTTAAATGTTCATGTGTTTTAAAATAATTAATAGCTATTTGTGAGTTTCTTAATGCATGCGCACAAATACATTACTCATTGATAAATGTTACTCTTACTCCCTAGGGATAGGTTAGATAGCTAGGTTTAGTCTTCTTGTTGTGTGTGATTTAGATGCGAGAGAGTTAAGACGAGAGGTAAGAACCTGCGCATCACATTGTGACCGCTCCTCGTATTCTCTATCAATCTGGATTCTTAGTTAGGCACTTGCATATCATACTTAAATATAAAAACACAAAAATATACACGGTGGACCAGGCTGCAACCGGTAAAACCTTTTATTTTTGTTACTTGACCTACGGTAGCCGGACCGTAAACCGAACGGATTCCCCATACCAAATAGTCATGGGCTATTTGGGAACGTTGACTGGGGAGAATCCCTTGCTATTTTTACCTACGATTTTCCAGGCCTCAACAGTTTTTGGCGCTAGAAGGAGGGACGCTAGTGCATGGCTGGCCGAGGAAACCCATTTTCTCGAGATTATTCCACCGGTGACAGTTCAAAAAGCAGTTTGTTTCCCAATCCAATTCCTGAAGAGAAGGTGTTGTGGCCTGGAAATTCGAAGGCAGCAACAGTGAGGGATTCTCCCCAATCAACATTCCCAGCTATCCCGTTGACTGTTTGTTATAGGGAATCCGTCCGGTTTGCGGTCCGGCTACCGTAGTTCAAAGTAACACAACAAAGGACTTTACCGACTGCGGCCCGGTCCACCGTGTTTTTTTTTTGTATTTTTTGACTTAATATATGATATGCAAGTGCCTAACTAACAATGCAGGGTGCTAAAGATGCAAGGAACAGTCACAATGTGATGCGCAACTTCTTACCTCTCGTCTTAAGGTTCACAAGCACCCAAAACACATACAACACAAAAAATGAACTAACTACCTAAACTATCCCTAGGGAGCAGAGTTATCATTCATTGGTGAGTAATACATTTTGTGCGTGCATAATGAAGAGTTACAGATAGCTGATACTTCATTCAAGACACATGAACAATTACAGATATTTAAACAACCAGATAGCCGATTATTTTATGAACAACATTTATTACTCACAGTGGAAGACATCCCAAAAGATACTGAAGAACACTCAACAAGAACATAGGTTCAGGAAGTTAAATACTCTCACAGTAAATGAAACACAGCTGAAAACGAAATAGTTCCTCTTCAACATTATTCATTTAGTCGCATTTATACATTCCACATTTCGCTCTCTCCAACAGGCAAAAGTTGCACTTTCTGACTGTAAAACGAAGTAGTTCCTCTTACAAGCAAAAGAGTTTACAAATTTTTCAGGGAAAAAACCACTATAACTTCCCCCTTTCCAGTATTTAAACAAATAGTAAATCGTTTGGGTTTCCCCCACGCATGACCTTTCGGTCTACCCAGCGTTTCGTATTTTTCTGAGTTGTCTGTATGCACTCATGATTCTTTTAGTAACGGACCAGCAGTCAGGTTCGTGCCTTTAGCGTTATTGACTTTGTCTTCCGCTTCGAGGGCCCTTTCAGTGATCTGGTCGGTGACGTTTCGATTTTTTCTAAACTGTTCTTCTACGTCTTCACGCATCAGCTCCTTACGCACACCTGCAATTACCACGTGTATTATCCATTTGGGACTGTGCTATGAAACAGAGTGGCGGATTATACAAACTGAAACGACTTCTCCAAAAAAACAAATGGCCTGGTGCACCACGGCGAAAGTCGGAAGGATACTGACATCGGAAGTCAAAGGCTTGGCTCAACCGCAACGGCGGGAAGAAAAAGAAGACTAAGAGGTGCGATTCAAAGCTGTGGGCGGGAAAACTCCATCGGAGATCGGGTGACTTTAACGTCGGACGCCAAATGGACTTCCCCACCGTAACAACGGAAAGACAAGCACTAAAATGATGCGAAACGCGGGCGGGAGAGGGCTTAATCGGACGTCGGAAGACATTCGAATCGGAAGCTCAATAGCTTTCCCAGCCGCAACGGCGGAAGGGTAAAAGCTACGGGCAAGCGATTGAAGACAAATACAAATCAGACGTCGGAGCGATTTGGACTTCGGATGCTAAACCGCTTCGGGAGCCGCAACAGCGGAGGGAAAAAGAACAAAAGCAGTCGATTCGACAGAAAAATTAAGTGTTCGAAAGCCTTTAAAAATCAATAACAGTCAAGGACCATTTCATTTTCAAAACGACGGCCTATCAAAGACAACTGGCAAGACTCAACCAAACTATGCGACCCGCTGCAAAAAAAAATCAAGCACAAACAAATTCTGGGAGCAGGCTGTATGTAAATTGTTCAAAACATCCAGACTTAAAGCATGACCGAAGAAAAATCAAGGATGAAACAACATGAAGCAATATTCAGTTATGAGGAGGGGTCCAAAATTTAAGAGATTTGGGGAGAAAAGTTGCAGCAGCAACAACTGGCGATTACCTGGTGAACCTAGATCTCTGGGCAATTAATCTTTGAGTGACAAACTGTCTAACAACAAAAGCATCCTTTCGAATTCTTCCATCTATCTGGATTTCTCGAATGCCGGCAGTGTGTACCTTCAATCATTGATAATAGTCCAATTTGGGAAAGTGGAAACCGAGATTTTCAAGTCCAGATAACTCTGTCGAGGCCAGAAGATGAGTTTCATTATTACCTTTGTCTTCAGGTGGCTGATAGCTTTGGACACCACATGATTGCAGCATATGGTAAACATAAATATTCGTTTGTTCCTCATTCCCATGCCATTTTAGTACTTTTTGTACTTTTGGACTTTTGTCCCTTTTCTTATGAGTCCTCCTCAATGCCCTGTCTTACTGAATTTTATTTCAGGATCCTCTATCCCATAGTGTCCTTTTGTGTGAGTGGTATACTTTAAGTTTGAGCTCACGGACGGAGAGGATCTTTAGGCAACTTAGTACTCATGATTCAGCACCTGCTTTGATTTATGATGCTTTCCTAGGAGTTTTTTTACTCTTTATTTGCCTATTGGCATTCGTTTCTTGGCATGGGATCATTTATATTTAATATATTGTTCACCTTGCTCCTTTCCATGGGTCCTCGGCTGCCACTCCTTAGGACACTTTAAGTGTGACGTGGATGGAGCCCCAACATAGTATTCTAGACTCTCCAAATCCGGTTTATTACACGGGGATTAAGCAGGACTTCAATGCACACAGAATTATTCAAGAAAACGACTAAACTGGAAGAAACTCTGTTAGCAACATACAGTCTGAGATTCAAAAATGTCTATCTTTCCCAGGCATTCTGATGTCCTCCATGTGACCGCGGGTTTATTCCCTTTATTGAAATCAATAAAACTTAAACTAAAGCAAACTAAAAAACATGACTCAAAAGGCAGTCAGACGAGTTATTTACATACAAGACAGAAGAAATCAAACAGACTCAAGAAAAAGAAGGCTTGAGAACCAAACCATTTACTGGCAAGTTCTCTTCCCACCCCTGTAGATCCTGCAACTTGTAAGTAGAAGGGCCTATCCACAACTGCTGGAATTTAGTGTGCTTTCCTTTCTCTTCATGGGGGTGATCCCATTTGAGGACTAAGTCTCCTACTTCAAAGTCCTTTGTTCCAGCTTTATGCTTGTCAAACCATCTCTTAACTGACTCTTGTTGTTGCTTAAAGCGTTCTTTAGATTTAGACCTAGCCTCTTCTGCTTTCAGTAGATTATATATCCTTATCTGTAAAACTTCATCATCAGACCCTCTAGACTCTTGAGCTAGTATGGAAGATGGCAGCATGATATTGGGAGGAAGGATGGCTTCTTTACCATAGACAAGGGTATATGGAAACACTCCAATTGCAGACTTGGGGGTGACTCTATTGGCCCAAAGGGAATTTGGTAATGCTGAGTGCCAACTCCTCTGGTTTTCTACCACAGTCTTCTTCAAAATTCTAATCAGATTTTTGTTAGAGGATTCAGCCAGGCCATTCCCTTGTGGATAATAATTAGCAGAATAATGCAATTTCATCCCTTTATCATGAGCAAATGCAGTCAATTTAATTGATGAAAAGTATTTAGCATTATCAAAGACTAACGAAACCGGAACTCCAAACCTGGTCATGATATGATCTTGCAGGAAGCTGATGACTTCGTCCTCATTTATCTTGCGCATCGGGATAGCTTCGACCCAACGAGTGAAATAATCAGTAGCGGTCAGAATGTACTTGTGCTGCAGAGAGGAATTCAGTTTTATTTCTCCAATAATATCCAGCCCCCATTGCTCGAATGGTTTCGTGATCATCACAGGCTTTAACGGTGTTGCTGCTTTAGGCTGTCTCCCACTACACCTTTGGCAAATATCACACTTCCTGACATGTACGTGTGCGTCTCTAAAGAGCGTAGGCCAGTAGTAACCTGCCCTGAGGATTTTGTGGGCTGTGGTATCCCCTGAATAATGTCCTCCAGCAGGACCATCATGTAATTCTGGCATTACTTTCTTTGCATCTTCCTTTTCTAAGCATCTGAGGAGAACCCCGTCATAATTCCTTCTGAATAATACTCCTTCAACAAGTTGATAGGAGGCTGATTTAAGATGCAACGCTCTTCTTTGCTTGGAATTCCAATGTTCTGGCAACAGCCCTGACTACAGGTAGTGCACAAGGTCTCTATACCAAGACTCGGGAACTGTAAACAAAGGACACACATCCATTACATGTATTTCGGCTTCATCCCCCCATGCTTGCTCTTCATTGTTCCCACTTTCAGTCATCAGCTTGCACAATCCTTGTCCTTTAACTATAGAGGCTGGTTTGAATTCAAGGTCGTATTCTCGAAGAGCTGTTACCCAGTTGCCCCTTCTTTCTCCTGACTCTTTCTATATGAGAAGGGATCTTACAGCTGGGTAGGGGACTATTACCTTGGTTCGATTTTTTAATATATAAGGCCTGAATTGCTTCACTACCTTAAATACTGCGTAATCTTGCTTATCAATGGCTGGGTAGTTTAATTCAGCCCCTTGTAGACCAGTAATCATAAAGGAGATTGGGAATTCATCTCCCCTTTCTTCCTTTTGGGTGAGCACAGCTGCCAGTGAATCATCGGATGCAAAAGTATATAAAATAAAGTCTTTATCGAAATCTGGACTTTTCAAGGAGGGTGCATGTGCAACAGCAGTCTTAATTTTACTGAAAGCATTCTTCTCAAGTTCAGTCCACTTGAATTGAGCATTCTACTTGACCATTTGCTGCAGCGGCTTAACAGTCTGAGCGAAATCAGGCACAAACCTTCGTACGAAATTTATGGTTCCCATGAATGATTGCATTCCTTTTTTATTATGGGGCAAGGGGATTTGTTCAATAGCCTTAATTCTTTCTAGATTAATGGAGATCCCTTGCTTTGAAACTATGTGACCCAGCAACTTGCCTTCCGTGACAGCGAACACACATTTCTTAGGATTGAGGGAGATGCCATATTTCCGGCATCGTTCGAAAATTTGCTTTAAGTGAAATGCGTGCTCTTCTCTTTTCTTTGAGAATATTGTAATGTCATTAAGGTATACTACCGCACTTCGTCCAATCAATCCGTGGAAAGCTATGTCCATAGCCCTCTGAAATGTCGCTCCAACATTAATCAGCCCAAAAGGCATCCTTCTATAGGCAAAGGTTCCCCATTTGGTTCTGAACGTTGTCTTTAATCTATCTTCTTCGGCTACTAATACTTGATTGTAGCCAGAGAAACCATCTAATAATGAAAACAGTTCAGAACCTGAAACCATCTGTAGCAGTTAATCCATGGGTGGCACAGGATAGTTATCTTTATCTGATGCACGGTTTAAGTTCCTGAAATCCACGCAGAGTCTGATTTCTCCAGACTTCTTCCTTACTGGTACCAGATTTGATACCCACTCAGAGTGTCTGACTTTAAAGATGATTCTTGCATCCAATAACTTCTTCACTTCACTTTGAATTAGTGGTTCCAATTTCGAATGCATTTTCCTCAAAGGTTGCTGATATGGCTTGACGCCTGATTTAAGGGGACGACATGCTTGATGATGCTGGTGTCATACGTTTTCAAATCTTCGTACGTCCATGCGAAAACATCTTTATATTGTTTAAATAGACTGATGAATTTATCTCTTTCTGTTGGCGAACAACATTTGTCGAGATTCACGAACTTAGGATTTGTTTCAGTCCCTAAATTAATCAACTCAAACTACAGAGATGAGCTGTGGGTCTTCGCGTTGGGTGGTCTTCTGAATTTTTCATTTAAATCGAACATTTTTTCCAACATTCTGACTCCTTTAGGAATGAAATTATCGTATTTCATCTCAGCCTGATGCTCTTCATCGTCTATGATCGCTCCTTTAAACACCTCATCATTCGTTAAACATTCTATGATCTGCTGGTCATCATCAAACACTCGTAGGTTCATAATCATATCAGGTACAGAGGGCCTGAAAAGCAGTTCGACAGAACATCGATTATTAGTGGGTACGAGTCTAGCGGCTGATGTGGCCAACAGATCAGCAGCTGCGTTTTTAATTCTTGGAATTGAAATAATGTTAAATGCATTAAAATATTTTAGCAAATCCCATACCTCATTCTGGTAAGCTTTTAAGTGAGGAGAGATACAATGTATCTGATTCCGAATTTGTTTTACAATAATTTCATAATCCCCAAAGACTTTTAGATTACTTACCTTTAATTCAATTGCCTTCTTTAGTCCATGCACCAGTGCTTCGTACTCAGCAGTATTATTAGTACACTCAAACTCTAATCTACATGAAAGGAAATGCTTATTCTTCTGTGGGTCAATCAGGACACAGCCAGCCCCTGACCCTTCTAATGTCTTAGAGCCATCAAAAAATAAAGTCCAAAAATTACTAACTACTGAAAATGAATCTACTCCTACTGCTAAGTCTACTATTTTACAGTCAATCTCATCAGCCTGTGAAAATCAAAGGAGATCAGGCTGGGTATCAGATGTGTTGCTAGCTTCTTCTACTTGGTAATTACTTGGTTCCAACTCAATAAAATAGTTTCCCAATACAGAATCCACTGGTACATTCTTCTCCTCCAGTTGAGTAACATTGTACTTCATGTGAGGTTCTCTTAAAATCTTGATCTAGTTCGGACTTCCTTTGTATGGCAACCACAGATGCGACCAATCTGAGGCGAAATATCTGTTTAATTTGGCCGACCAATCCTTGCTCAGGACAAGACTGTAAGCGTCTGGTATATCAGCCACCACGATGTTAATAACTTGGCAAACTTTGTCATTAGATGCCAGACGGACTAGGACATCTTCCAGCTCACCAATAACCTTCACATCCATTCTGTCCAATTGAACCACCCTCCACGTGGATGGCTTAGGCTGCCCATTGATCTTTTTACAGACTGATATGGGCATAACATTTACTGACGCCCCTAAGTCTACCAAATAGTTATGTACATTATGATTGAAAATTTCAAATGTGAGGAGGAAAGGTGGGTGTTTGCTTTTAGACTTACCTCCCACGCTGGTTTCCCCAATTTCTTCCTCTTCTTGAGGTTGATTGTTGGCGGGCAGCTTCTCATCCGATGCTTCAAGTGCTTTCAACAGTCTTTCCTTTTGCTGCGGCATTTTACACATTTCGAATAGTGGAACAGTCGCTTTTATCTTTTTTAAATCCTCCATAATGTCGTAATCCATCGCCTGCTCAAAGAGATGGGGTTTTCCAGCATTTTCTTCACTGGGCTTGGCCTGCGCGTCACTCTGCATGGGATTTTGGCTGGTAATAGTGAATTCTGGAATTGTATCAGCCAAATATTTGTCTTGAACTCTCTTCTTAACATTTCTCGGCAACCTCTTAATCTTTGGAAGTATAAGACTGTCTTCCTTAACCGTCCCTTGGCTCCTCGTGGCTACGTTGGTTTCCATAACGTCTTTACACCCCTGAGTCTTTTCTTCTTCAGCATCAAATAGTGAGACAGAATTCCATAAAGCCATGGTTTCCTCTTCCTATTCTTTAGTAGACGTAGAGGTAGAATTTTCCTTTCCTTCTTCATTTCCCTCTTCTGTCAATCTAGAATCTAATAGCTGATTCATGACCAACGTCATCGAATTTATCCACTGCAGACAATTCTTCTCAGAGTGTGGCTGTTGGTGGAACATGCAAAAATTACCCAAGCCTACCTCTGTTAAATTCATAGATGCATTATTATGCGGAGGAGGTTGAGACTGGTGGTTATCTTCTCTTTTCTTATAATATGGCTTATAAAACTTTTGTGCTTCCTTTTCTTTCTCCATATTTATGATTTTATTGGAAAGCTTCTGCATCATTTTGGCCATATTTTCCAAATCTGGAGACTTTTCTTCCTTAGGCTTGGTAAACAATAAGGCTTTTCGTCCTGTACCTT